>JAOBAT010057367.1:0-22365 GCA_026413305.1 Hydrozoanthus tunicans | reverse complement strand
ATGACCCATCTCCTACAGGACCCTACTTGGATGAGCCATCTCCTACAGGACCCGAGTTGGATGAGAAATCTCCTTTAGGACCTTAATTGGATGAGCCACTTCTTAGAGGACCCTAACTGGATGCCATCTCCTATAGGGCCCTAGTAGGATGACCCATCTCCTACAGGACCCTACTTGGATGAGCCATCTCCTACAGGACCCGAGTTGGATGAGAAATCTCCTTTAAAACCTTAATTGGATGAGCCACTTCTTAGAGGACCCTAACTGGATGCCATCTCCTATAGGCCCCTACTTGGACGACCCATCTCTCACAGGACCCGAGTTGGATGAACCATTCCCTAAAGACCCTAATTGCATAAACAGTTTCCTAAAGGACCCTAATTGGATGAGTAATCACTTAGAAGACCCTAGTTGGTTGAAGCATCTCCTAAAGGACCCTAGTTGGATATAAGCTATCTTCTAGAGGAAGCTAGTTAAAGGAACAATCTTCTAGAGGACCCTAGTTTAATGAATAAACTTCTAGGAGACCCTAGCTGCATCCCGGTTGTGAATTTTAATGTAAATCTGCAAAAATATTTAACCAACTTTTGCTGTTACTTCCCTTGCCTTGCCTTGCCTTATCTATTTTGAGCACTGTGATTCTCTTACCTTACAGCTGCAGGAAGCAACAGTCTGGGCTTTGGTTTTGGTTTTTCAACTACTGCATAAACAACTTCCTCCCTGGGGGTTTTCTGTTGATTTCTTGTACTGCTAACCACGCCAACCTGTAGAGGAACATCTTCACTGCTCGAACTGTCCTGGACAACCTAGAACAGACATTTGCAACAGATCCAATCAAAATAACAGCCAGCTATCCTCTTTTACAAAAAAATCTAATGGCAATTCCTGGCAACCTCTACGTTGATCAATTAAAAATAAACTAACTTATCTTAACCCCTTGGCTCCTAAACCGGCAAGAACTGACTTGCACTATTGTTCTATTTTTCCTAAACAAACTGGGCTTTAATCATTGCCTTTTATCTCGTCCATAAATATTGAGTTTGCTTCTATTGTTTTTTTTCATAATAAAACAAAAAACAGCCAACTAAGACATTGTGTTCACTAAATCATTACACTTGACCCAGGAAACAAAGAATAACGATGACAGCGGTGCATGAGCAAATTAGTTACGAGGATTGTGTCCCTACTTTTGATGAAAATGTTGTTTTTATTTGTAATATGAGCAACCTAGTACAAGTGAGCTCTGTAAAAAGGGAATCAAAGTTTGCATAGGATAAACGGAATGACGCATACTAAAACTTAGAAATTGTAGTACCAACCAATCCCTGGATCTCAATTAGGATACTCAAGAATCCTTTGGCTTTAAACTTTTCAAAATTTTATTTGACAATTATGACAAAATGGGTCTTGTCAATGAGACAAAAAGACTGGCCAGACAAAAGCAAAATTCAAACTTTGTGACACCGATATATCGGGACTTGACTAACATGAGTGTTGGAAGACAAACATGGACTAAAATCTAAGTATCATAAATTCATTATTCTAGTTACCTTATAACATGAAATTTTAGCGTCGTTAACTTAGCAACTTTGTAGCTTAAATATTTAACGACACTTAAATTTAGCGATTTTTCCTAAAACTCATATTTCTAGTCACTTTATTTTCGCGATTTTGAGTAAAAAATCGACTTCTTTTTCTTTTGATTCCCTTTAGTGTAATTCTTAAGGAGATTAATTTTAACACATCTTGGATGAATTTCATCAAAAAAAACAGTAACAACAGTAACGCATTGTTATTCACAGATACATGTTCCAAAACACAACGTCAATGTCTTACATCATCTATCCTCTTGTCTCTTAAGTCTCATTTAGTCTACAGAACGTTTTTATTGCTACACAATACCAAAAAATTGACTTTTTAAACGCTTTTGTTACATTACAACCACTTTTTTAAATTTTGAAATATACGAGTCACTCAATTTTAGCGTCACGTTAAGTTAGCGACACTTATTTTTAGCATCACTTTATTTTAGCGATTCCATGTAATAAGGCATGTAATTATGTTGTCAATTAGGTTTCAAATTATTAATCGTCTTCAACAAATTATTTAGAACTTTAAACATTTTCTTTACGAAAAAAACTGAAAAACTATGTAAACTATACCGAAAAAAAGGTACTCTTTAATTAAGTCGTTTAACTCTAAGGAAGTAACATTGCTATAGTATATCTGACTTCTTTTTTCTCGAGGTTCCACAAACATCCAAACAATAGCAAATGTGCAATTTATACTACTTAAGGTTTCACATTAGCTACTAAAAAAAAACCTCCCTAGAAGGTTTTTCAAGTTTTCAGAAAACTTTACAAAGCTGGGGTCAAACGAGGATGAGAGTCGAGAGTTTTGAAAGAGAGTCTTCTTGCCTAACTCTCATGTGCACTGAATGTCAAACGGCGATGAGAGTTGACAACAGCCGCAAAAAAAAAACAACGTATGAAACGATCTCATCGACTCTCATCCAAAATTTAAACATGTTTAAAATTGATGAGAGTATGTGAGAGTTGGCAGTCAAGTGAGATGAGAGTTTGAAATCTCATCAACTCCCATCCTCGTTTGATCTCCAGTTAAGAACCAACTTCCTTTCAACTTGGTTTTCGGGATCCACGATGCTCTTTCCCAACAGATTTAAGGCTTCATTCACAATAACATATTAAAACTAAAATTATTTGTTTTCTTTTCAAATTTTGTAAATCAATATACTAATAACATGGCATACTACAAGCAAACATTTTTTGTAAGTTAGCAATTACAAAAAGAGGTACACTAGTATAATACTTTAATTCATATTTTGTTACTTGTCGTCTTATCACACTTTAATAAAGGAAAACGCAAACTCTTACTTCTAGCTGAAAAAAAAACATTCTTAAAACTTTTATTTTCTTTATGAGGCAGAATGAGTTAATACATAAACTCTGAAACAATTGCATTCCTATGTATGTACAGTTAACTTAAGCAAAGAAACTTGCTCTTCAAACTGGTAAATTGCATTTTTCTTAGAAAGTAAAGACATGAAAAACACCTTTCTTTCATCTAAATAAAATGAACTAAGATCTTAACAAAAGTTATGAGTATTTTGTGATTGGTATATTATAGTCAGAGTTATTGATCACTTGACAACTAATTGACACTTTCTGAAGATATAAATTAAAGGCTCAAGTAACTACAAACCAAAACAAATAACATTTACTGTTAAATTTATGTTGGTTTAGAAATTGAAAACTAACTAGATAAAATATTATACACCATTCACATAATGAAACCTTTAACTCTGTAGTTATATAAATTGATACTGATTTCAGTTGAAGAAAACAAATGAAATTCCGAAAAACCTTTTAAACAAACAACTGAGCACTAAAAAACAAAAATTGTCACTAAGTACGTTGCATTGGTAAATCAAGGCAGTTTTCGAAACACTACTTAACTCTGCAAAGTCATATCATCTGCAGCAACATTATTCCTAATATTATAAATTTTTATTGAATGATAGCCAAACTATGCCAAAACTCCTGACATTTGAAGTTTGAAAACTTGATTGTGTGAAAAACTAAGAATCACTGGAAAAACAACTAAGCACTAGACTCATTAACATAAACTAAACTCATCTAAGTAATATTTTTTCATACTTTATCACCCCCTTAACTCAAAAAAGAGAAGATTGGAAATATATATATATAACAGAATGGCTAGAATTTTAAGTAATTCAACTTTCATTTTAAGCAAACAGTTTGACCTCCAGAATCTCTGCTGTTACATATCTGGCATGCTGGCAAGCCTGAACAATAAATTGTTTGATTTATTAATGATATTCTGTTGACTCAAAAGATTAAGTCACAGTCACGAATATGTCCTCTCACCTCAAATGATACCAGTGGATTTAACTGAAACATATTTTGCCAAAGACAATGAAAACCTCAGAAAAGCATTCATTCAGGCCTCCCTTCCATATTCAAAATTTTGCAACTATGTCTTGAAATCACTTCGAGAAAACAAGGCTTGGAGGATCAAACATTTGTCCTTCTCTTGCATACACTTGTGCACCAGGAAATCTACTCCAAACTGGGGAAACCTCACCTGACTTCTATAATATTATTTTGATACTTATTAGTATCAAAAAGAGACATTAATTTTTATGCTGGTCAATCATTAGAAAAAATCAGGACTTGCCTGCAAACTGATTTAAAACAGTTGCAATGCATAAAAAGATTCAGAATTGTTCTTTACGAAGCGGGATTTGTAATGCATAACCAATCATAGACTGTAAAAACTTGTATTGAATGACACAGCAGGGAAGTGTGTGAGAAAACTGAAACAATGGAACAGGTGCAATTTTGATTATGCATGACTCACAAACATATCTAACATATCTAACATTTCTTAATAAGAACTGCTTGAAAACTATAAGAAGCATCTTTCATACCAAAAATGGAAAGAACAAAAAAAGGTAAGGAAGGTTTATTCCAGATCCATTTTGAAATTACAGATCATAGAAGACAGACAATGTTAGCTGATGACAAACTATGTTGTTGTTATTCATTTCTTGGAAGCCATGCTGAATCACAAGGGAAATTTAAGTCCTTAGTATTGAAAACAGTAAAATTTTTTGAGACACCAAATGAATGAAAAAAAGTTAATATGCTCTGACAGGTCATAATCAACTTTGATAAATTCAAACTCTACAACAAAATTGAAAGAAACAGAGGTTGTAAACAAAACCTCCTTATAATAATTATGGTCTGTAACCAAAAGTGCTTGATAGGAATAATCTAAGTTATAAAAGTCACTTGAAATAATTATTAATACTGGCCAATCTCTTACTATTATTACACAACCTAATTATGTTATAGACTATACTAGTTATGTACCTCTGCTAACTGTTGAACTATAATCTTTTAAGCTACATATTTAAACACTACATTCAATGTGCAATTATAGTAAGAACTTTTTAAAAATTAAATATATATGAGATGAAATCTTTTTTTAAGTTTCATCAGTTAATTTAGAACTATATGTTAAACTACGTCCTGTTAATTTTTTCCATTTCAAGTTACATGTAATTAGCTATGGTCAATATCACCTAAATATTGCCCAGTTTCACAGGGTACCAGGGCACCACCAGGGCATATGTAGCAGCCATGTTAGTGCAGTTGAACAAAAATATTTTGATGATTTTCATGTTGTTTACATTAACTAAATTATTAAGACAAACTAATACAAGACAATAAATCATAATTTTGAATAATAAAAAAGTTACCATGTTGCTGAGTTAGGTGATCATCAAGTTTAAATATGAAACTAAAATCGGGTGAGGTCAAAAAAATTAGAACTAAAACATGAAAGAGAGACAATGTGTGAAAAGATTTTTAAGGAAGGGCAAATACATTTTCTTGTTCTACTTCAGTCAGTTGTTTCTTTGCAGCTAGTGGCATAAACATAAGGGAATAACTGTCTATATGAGTAAAACTGATGCAAAAAACTATAGTATAATTACGATATGGGTTCAATCAAATTGGCTTGCACATTGTCCCTTGAAAAGTTTGATTGATAGATAATCACTGCCACTATACAAAAAAAAACAATAATTACCTTCTCTGAAAACTGCTTTCCTTCTTCAGGTAAAGAAAATGAACTGTTTTGTCTAAAAAAGAAGAAATGGCTATGTATTAATAATCATTTGGAAATGAAACTGTACATTGAACCTTTAAACTCCATTTCAAATATAAAACTACAATTATTCAACCTTGAAAATCCCAACTAAAATATATCATTTTAAGTTGCAAAAACACACAAAAAAAATAAGTATGAAGATGATGATACTTGATATTTCCCTAAAAATAGTAAAAAAATTTCATTGTCATGACAACAAGCTTGATTCCTGGCCCCCATTTGTAAAAAAAAAACTTTCTGGTATTTGAAGAGCTTTTGCAAAGGCAATTAAGCCAAATCTTTGTTTTCTCCTTAAAACATTAAGAAGAACAGAAGTACTATGTTCTAATATATATGTTGCACAACATCTGGTTTGACAAAAAATCCTCATTAATTCAGAAACCTTCATTTGAAGGCTGGAATCCAGTTTGTTGAGCTATGACAATGAAAGTTAATAACTTCTCTGAAGAAAACCTTGAGACACATCATCAGTCCAAGTTTGGCTTAAATTCATCCAAGGGTAATATTGGGTTTGATTTGCAACAGAACTAAGAAAATTGAAAGTTTGCCTGTACATAATTGCAGTGATGTTATCACTAGAAAATGTTAAATGTTAATATCTCGAAAACCATAAAAGATTTCGACAAAACGTTTTCACCCTATTCCTCATTAAGCAAGGTCTAACCACTGAAGTAATAATTTTATGACCTCAAAACTTTAGCGAAGCTTTCTCTGAGTATATCTGACTTAAGCTTTGAATGCTTTAATGTCAGGATTATTTAATTAAAAGATTTAAAGTACAAGAAAACATAATTTATTACAATAAATAAAGGGAACACAATGTGACAGCTATGAGAAATAAAAGACATAGACCAAAAACTATATATTTCAAAATCTTTTAAAACAAATTAATAAAGAAACTTACCCTGCTTCTTCAATAAAAAGAGTTGTGGCTGCATATGGAGAAACACCTTCATCATCCTAAGATTGACAATCTTGTGAGCCTCAAGAAATAAACTATCAATCCATAGTTTTTTTGAAAATATTAAAATATACTTATACTGTACTTGTAAAATATTGTTGGTTGATTTCAAAGAAAATTCAAGTATAAATAACTTGGACTGGCTACTGTAATTTGACTGTCATAAACTTTTTAAAACAGTTTAACTTCGTTGTTCCAAGAGATGTTCAGTAGAATCTATTTATTAATTGCGGCGATTTTAGTTTTATTCAATCGTCTCGATTCAAATTCAAATGAGCCCCATTAGCCTTGTTTTGAGTAACAATTTATTCTTTTGATCTTTAACTCAAGAGCGGACTTGTATATTAAAAATCAAATATTAAAATTGTCTATTTCTAGCAATTCCTGTAATTACTTTGAGCCAGAAAAGCTTTACTAAGGACGATGGACGAAAACGGTATAAACTGTAAAGCCAAACTCTGTTAATATAAGTGTGTAGAAATGTTGAAATTGAATTGCAGGGCAACAAACATCCAGAATGAATTAAAATTGTTGCCATCAACATATAATAGAGTCTATTATGTTAGGCTGGAGAAAACCTGACACAAAAAAGCAGTTAACAAGTTTTTCTGAGCTGCCTCCATGTACAGCAATAAGAACCTCAACTATCCTCCTTTTTATTATGAAATCTCACATAATATAAAAGTACATCAGAGTACAGTACTTATTAGAGTGTTCACAAGAATACAAAGTAAGACAGGAAAGCAATACAAGTAGGGTACTATTTAACAACACTAATGGCAAGCTGTGAGCTAATCATAACAACTGGTTTAACTGACGTGAACAGAATTTTAGTTTCCTGTTAAAGTGTATCAAATAGAAACTTACCTTGAATAAATAATCATACTCCTGCAGAAACTTGCACACAATAGCATTGGTATGACCTTGTTCCTTTAATCCTTCTAAGCCGTCACTACATCTGATATAGCAAAACAAAAAAGGTCGATGCATATTCTGAGTTTATTTTATGAAACAAACTAACATCTGAAAACTATATATACTGTATACACATGTCAGTTTGCTAAAAAAATACTACTATAATTGTTAATGATTTATTATACATTGATCTTACAGAAGAAGTGTTTTTAATGCTGAATTAATTAGCAGGTTAATATTGAGTCTTTGTTATACAACAATAAAAATTATCACATAGTTTTTCAAAAACAAACTAAAATTTTAATTCATAATTCTGCATTCTTCAAATGCTGAAACTCTTGGCACATAAAAATGTTTAGGCTAGACAAGTTAGCTTAGTTTTAGGTAAAAGGGCTACAATAACACTCAAGTACAAAATATTTCAAACTTCGACTACACCCAAGTCACAGCAATTGTCAAAACAACATAAAAGCATGCATTTAATCATTCTTATTCAAGCAACCACTAACACTGACCTGAATAAATTTGGTCCAAACACTATTGCTAAAGCCATTGGGCTCATCTTGTTGCCTGTGGGTGATATAAACATTTTTAATATAGCCATAGCAGACTGTATATATGGTGTTTGTAAATTCATTGTGTTGTATAGCTAGCCTTCATGGTGTGTCAATTTTGGCAATTAGTTTCTACTAACAATTATAATTTTCAGTTCTAAATATTAAACTGATACTAAAATAGTGCAAATCCCATTTATGGTAATAATTATCCCAGTTTTGCACAGAGAAGATAAGAACATTTTTATTGTCATTGTTAAATACATTTTGTTTTATGGAACAAATTTTTACTGTTTTCCAACCAGTAAAAGAATTTATCTATTGAGCACTGCAGCTGATTTCACAATTATTTGCAAGTTATGAAACTTCATGAATTGGGTATATACCTTTGAGTCTAAGTCATAACCAAGGTGTTTAAACTGTCTTTTGATATCATGAACTGTGTCAGGATGCAGAGCTTGGGTAGAACCCCAACCCCTCTAGATCTCCCCCCTGCCACACCTACACACAAGTTCACAGTCCCCCTCATCACCATTAATGTTGAATCCTCAAAGTACTCAAAACTTGAAAAGAAAATGTTGTTGTTGAAATGAATTCTTAACTCTTTGGTGGTTTTTGAATTGGTTCAAACAGCTATTAATCACTATTATATTTATCATATATATGGCCCCTTTATTTCAACTGTTTCAACATTGCAAGAAAGCAAGGCTTTAAGCGATCGCTCCTCAAAGAAATGATGTTAGCTAAGAAAATCTTTCCTGATATGATGGACTGCAGACTGCTTGCCAATTATAACACCCAAAACAATGCAAGACTAATTAACATTACAGATTTCAAAATAAATCTTACATGTCAGACTCTTTAAATTGCATCTAAAATGAAAAATGTAATAATTCAGTAGATAGACATTGCTAAATGAGCTAGGTATAGCAAAGAAAAATTTGCCAAAATCTTTCCTGGTTCCATGGTAATTGCATCTGATGATGTCATGGGTGGTTCAGACAAATTTGCATTTTTTAAAAATCTGCTGCCAATCCATAACTTTTGGAATAATTTGAGCCAAACTTGGACTTAAGTTTATATCCATCTACAGAGGTACATCAACAACCCAACTTAAATTTCTAAAATACATCCAAATGTTACAGAATGGCAACAGATATTGGAAATGCAAATTTGTTGGAACCATGAATGCACTCACGGTGGCATCAGATGAAAAATTTAAATGTCAGTATCTCAAGAACCAGGAAGGATTTTGGCAATTTTTTCAACCACTGTACCTTATTTAGCAAGGTTCCCTATCCACTGAAGTAATAAAATTTTTCACTTCATGTGTACTTTAACTAAACAGCCCTAGCCTATAGACACTGAGTTCAATGCTTCTTGTTTTTTCTTTTATTTGGGAAAAAGAGTAATTAATTATCAGTAATTAACATTTTTATTTTCAAGCATGGCACAGCAAGAAGAAAGACTGTAAGTTACACAACCAAACTCTAAGTCACAATCCAATGTCTGACGATCTGATCTACTCTTGACGTCATTAGCAGTCTGTTCTTCTAAGTCTGGGGATCCACTGGATAGAAGACTAGTAATACTAATTTATTAATACATATATTAAATATCTTTTATTTTCTTTTAATCCTGCATTTGTTTCTTTTAGACTCTTAATGAACATATATAGTTGTTTCAAACAGTGGTGCGTTTTTTGTTTGGGACCTTGTGTTATATCTGCATTTTTCATTTGTAATACAAATGATTCCTCAGAGTAAATAAGAACAGTCAAGTAAGGAAGGAGTAGCTTTAATTCAGTCGCACTGAACTTCAGCTTTTTAGGTACACAAGTGCGATCATTTAAATATGATTTTGCAGGTACACAATCAAGATGTCAAGTCACATGCGCAACCAGATGGTCTAACTTCAAGCCCTGTTAAGGTCTCTTCGTAGTCAGACACACCCTGCAAAAACTTTACAGTATAAATACAGTTTACTTACTTATATAAAATCAGTTAAAAGAATGTTTTTGTGTTACCTTCCTTCTTTGAAACACTAACAAGAAACTTGCAAAGATACTTGATCAGGTTATAGTTTGCATCTGGCAACTTTTCAAGTAGCAACTTCAGTTCTTGGCGGCAGTTGTTATCTTCTCCATATTCTATTACCAGATCAGAAAGCCAAATTACATATAAAGTAGAGCTTGGATTGTAAGCAAATTAACTAATACCACATTGAAAATTCCAGGTAGGTATTTACTTATCCGGTACCATAAGACTAAAATCTACTACCGGTATACAAATGAAATATAGGTTGTTTAATCTGGTTCTTATATGAATTCAACCTTGGTTATCTATAATAACTTTTGAATAGTAGTATTATATAATTATACACTCACCTTTATGAATCTTGATAAAGTCTGGTGTGAGACTTTGTGGAACACAAGGTTCTGGAAGTTCTCTCTGGAATTCAAATCAAACAGTTAAAGAAAATAATTGATCAAAATGTAGCTCAAGAATCAATTAATCTAAAGTAAATTGAGTGAGAAAAAAGATAGAATTAGATTAAGATAAATTAGAAGATAAATTAGAAACTATGTAATGTATGTAACTTTTGCTTCAGTTTTGCATAGTACAGTTTTCAGAGCACATGATAAGACTTTGTGTACAATCTCAAGTAATGTCAATGAAAATCCGATAAAACAAAAAGTTAACTTCTAAGAAAAAGTTATATTACAAGAAAGGAACAAATGTTTTAGATTAAGTAAATGCTCTTGAAATTTAGATAATAAAAAACAAGTTTTGGTTACAGAAAAATTACATTAACTACCAAGTATAGCTTCAGAAGTTCAGCAACTGCCATGACATCTCCCGAATCATCCAAATCTGCATCTCCATCTAAATTGAAAGCAAAACTGGCTGATACAAATAGCTGTTTAACAACAACAACAACAACAATTTATTTGGTCCTTGTTGTCAGAAGTTACCGTATTTTTACAGATATTTACAGATAGTTATTATAATAGTGGCTGTGGTCAGGCAGATGTTACAGTTATTATTTGTTGAAAAGTAGTATCAGGACAATGTATCATAAGTACAGGAAAAAAGAAAAAGAGAAAAAGAAAAAAACAGGAACAATGACAAGAACAACAATTGAAAAAAAAACATTAACAAGTAAGTATCTGCGTATTTACTGAAGATAGATTTTTTCAAAAGTTTCTTAAATATGATTCATTTAACAATATAAAATAGGAACATGACTTAATCAATGTGGCCTAATATCGATCAGTTCTTTGCATTTGTAATTGTCTTTGATATATTGATAGCTTCGTTGTTTTTTTTTACTTTGGTTATTGGTAACTTATAAAATTAATACAGGTATAGGAGGCTTACTCTCAGGATTAAGACTTGATCTGCCTATAGACTTTATCACTGTCTATCATAATTATTCTGACCCCTATTACCTATGATATTTTATCTTTTATTAATCCACCTGTTTCCAACTAGCCCTTATGATTATCACAGGTGGCAAGTACTTTCACTCTAACTATAATACGTGTAAAAACTAGAAAAATTCTAACACAAAGTGCAAATAAATGTATTGTACTAGTTGTATTGTTGTTGTGACTATCAAATACCTAGTACAATATTATCAAAGAGTAATTGAAGGCATTCTTGAGTGGTTTTTATGTCCAATATAATTAATAACCAATTCCTTTAATAAATTGATTACCAAATGTTAAGTCATCAACAAATAGGGGGTCTTGTTTGAAATTACATCCGTGGTAGGGGTCTGGATATTTTCTGGAACTACACAATCATGTTGTATTACCAAAATAAATTTTTCCAACAATTACCAAAAATCACTTTAAGAATAAAAAAATCAAAGACACTTATTCAACTGCAAAAAAAATTCTATGTATCTGCATGGTCCTTAAATAAAAAGTGAAGTGCATCAATTTACTAAAATACTAAGGTCTTTATCAAATTTTGGTTCATTCTACATTATATTAATCTTTAAATATAATTATATGATCAGTACTTCAGTCTTACCTTTATCAAATGCACCTTTTAGGTTTTCAACAACACGTCGATTGCCGCTAACTCTAAATATCCCTTCAAGAGTCATTCCTACAAACCAAGATAGAACATAAAATTTTGTCACTATTTTAGGTATGTCTGTAAATGTATATTGAGCTGAGGAAAACTCTTGCTGAATATTTAGGTTTAAACTATTTGCAACTTATTTGGGATTAAATGAAATATTATAATCTTATTATCTTAAATCTACTCCTGCTATTTTAAAGTTTAATAACAAACAGAATATCATTAAGTTAAGTTAACAACCAACATTAGCATATATGAGCTCCCCTTCAGCGCTCAGTAGATATTCGGCCACTATAAAAGTGCCTACTTCAAGAGATACAGTACATGTAAGGTGTGTCAGGCCTGTTGTAGATGAGGAAATGGATGTTTTTAACTAAGAACCATTCCAGAAAACACAAAGAGGACAAAAACATTTGGCTTATTGGTTTTAAATTAATGGTTAGGACAACATTTTTCTTTCAAAATCTGCTTAAAATCCACGACATTTATGTTCTTCAAAAAACCCTGAAAAATGTAAATGAAACTCAAAATGTACATGAAGCGCATGCTAGAAACAGAAAAAACACTAAAATTTTGTCCTTTCTTTGAAAAATGAAGCACATTTTATCCCTATCTTCTGGTAAATACTAAAACAACTATCCTCCTCAGGGTTGGTGTCTAGCTCTAGATATATACCTTGACACTTCGTGTCTCAGTACATATCCACAGCTATATTCATCTCCCCTTCTGGGGATAGTTGCTAAGTATAACAAGAAATAGTAAGTCACCATTAGCTGTGATGTAGTCGACAATTTTTGTCACAACATGTGGCACTTCAGCTTGGCTTGGACCTTTGCCAAGAACTGTCTCTAGATGGACACCAAACACCTTGTTGGGTTTGCTGGTATCTGGAACTAAAGTCAAGTGAGATCAGTTAAAAAAGACAAAACACTAATCAAATACAATTAATATGTAATGCCAAGCATAAAATAATAATAGGTGTATAAATATATAAATATCTGATAATCTTTTTGTCAACTGGAATATGACCCAAAATGAAATTTGGCTCAAGTAAATACTAAACATTTGCCTGAAGTTAAGCTATACATGAGCTGCGCAGTTTCTTTTTCTCTAAAAGATTTATGAAGATCACATTTTATTTGCATCAAAATTATTTATATATAACTCAAAACCTAGGATTTTTCTTCAAATGAACTCAAACACAAACTTATAATTAACAGACTAGCTGTGCATGTGTAGTAAATTTATGTGAAAAACTGTTTCAAGAGTTTAAACTTTTGGTTACTATTTAAAAATTAATTTTAAATGGAGATTTCTTTGCCTTGGTGATCAATGAAAGAGAAGTTTCGGAGATTCTAAAATAATACAACTATTAAATAGACTCATAACTATAACTTTGGTATCAAACTTTAACATTACAGTAATTCTATGCTTTAACAAAGTCAATTTTCTTGTCCAGAATTTTTCAACTTCTATAACCTTTTTGAATTAAATGCACAAAAATTGATTTTATTTCACAGGTAAACCCTGTAACAAGCAAAATTCTTCAAAATGAATTTTTGTAAAAAGATTTTGTTACATTTTCAAACTGCAATGGTCGACGACCTCACAGTTGTAAGTTGCTGAGCCTGTTTTGACAAGATCCTGGTTATTGCCAATAACAACATTTATCTTGTCAAAACACAATGTGCTCAATGTTATGATTAGCAGCTGGGGTTATGCTTCATTATGATCAGCAACAATAGTATTAGTTTCCTCTAACTAGAATTCAGCCCTAAGGCATTTGTCAACATCTAAATTCTCCTTACAGTAAACAAAGAAAACAAGTTGGTTAGTACTGAGAATATGAAATTTGATCATCCACCAAAAACTCTGGAAGATGAATTAAGAGATTCTCCCAAACTTCTCATAGGAATACTATGGACTTAAGTTTGGAGAATTTACAAACTCATCTTTCGGCACTCTTAGGGGTTAAAGGGTTAACTACATGCATGACTCTTATTCACATACATAACAATGCAGTGGGTTATAACAATTAAGAAAACTTTCGCTATTTTAATTTACACTGTTGATATTTTTGCTCACACTTACCATTGGCTTTTCTTTTCACTAATGGTGAGCTTATCTTTTTCTTCATTTTTGCCATTTTGGTCTCTGGCGTCTCAGCTACCTTTAACACGCCTGGAGCCTTCTTTGACAAAAAGCACATCATCTTTTTACTCAAATTTCACACCATACAGGACACATTATTTTTTACCAACCTTAACATTTGATAACAATCGTTGGTCTATTGAAAGCTGAGTACTATTTTTACCAAGAGTGAGAACCAATCAAGTCAGGTTTTTATTCATAACCACAATTGTTTTATCAGAACAATGCCAAGCACAATTACATCATTTGTTACTTTATCGGAAAGCAAAACAATCAAAAGAGTGATACATAATTTATCAGCTAATTTGTCAAAATTTCTGATTAGATCGACAAAGTATATCATATAGTAAAAATGGTTCTCCTTTTTATTAAGTCTTTTAGTTTTGATCTCACAATATTACAGTATACTCTGACTTCAATTTATAACAAGGTGCTAGTATGTTTTTCTTGAAGATTTCACTAACACCCAAACAAAAGCAAATGTGCAACTCGATGTCATCATACACTAATTAAAGTTTCACATAAGTTACTAAAAATAAAAATCTCCTAGAGGTTTTTTCAAGTTTTCAGAAACATTATAAGAGCGATCAATAAGCAATTCAACTGCACATCTGGGAATGAAATATTGACAAGATAACAGACTAATATACAAACATTATGCATAGCAAGAACAGAGTCAAAACAACAGTCAAGTTCTTGCTTAGTTATAAGTAGACCTGTGAAATCTGTTACAGGTATTTTAATATCATGTCTTACTTGTTGACTGAACTTTTGTGCAGACTAACATGAATGTATTAATCAAGTTTATCCACAAAAAACAGTTCACACCAAATGAAAGTGACACAGAATGGGTACTGAAAATTTATAAAAAAAACAATTAAAAAAGTAGAAGACATATTATTTTGCTTTATAAATCTCAGGAACTTTCTCCAGAATTGATATGTATGAGCATTCAACTAAATAAATTTAAACAAAACATACAAAACAATTATAATTATTGTCCCAACTTTTGTCTTCTGTTAGAAACTACTTAATCTATAGTTTAGCATGCATGCAATGTAAAAACATTTGCAGCTTTTTTTTAACAATACATTCATACATGATCAATACATATCCTTTAGATGTTTTGTATACAGCTAAGTTCAGAAGATTTCTTCCTTTGAAGTGACTTAAATGTACCTAGCACTTATTATCAATTGCAGTACTTATAACTAATTCATTTGCCAAACTATATTGTGTAAGCTATATGTAACTAAAGGAGACTGTTTGACTGCATGCACTAAACAAAAAGAATACTTTAAAGTCAAGCCCAATTTGATTCAAACATCATACCAAATTTAAACTAGTTCTGTAAGCACCAATAAAGATCTTTCAAACCAATTGCACGTTGAATTTTACCAGAAAGCATACACATAATTTGATATGTTGGGCTACAACTCGTTTCCCTGGCAAACTTTAAGGTTAAACAATTCAATATCACAATGTTTACAAAAAATCCCTTGGGGGCATTTTATAATTTAAGATAAAGTAATACCAAAGACTCTTACAAACTCATGACCTCTTTAAATATACGTTTGATATTAATTTTCCTTAACAGAATGGATATGTCTTGAGTAAGAACAGAATTTTATCAAAATATTGGTCCTCATGATCAAAAACATGTCACAACCCATTGAACATGAATTTACTTGCATGATTCAGAGTTTTCACTTTCTCTGTCCTTAATGCGTTTCCAAATAATATTTATTGCAAATTTATCGAGCAGCAGCCAAGTTTTAACAATTAAATGTTTTTCTTACCAACATTTGAGGCAACAACACTTGTCATACACCACTTCTCATGTATTATTTTGCATTAAATTCAACAAGGATTGGCGTTTCCATTTTTTTTTTCTCGACAAAATTTTGTTCTTTTTAAAAGCTATTTGGCCGTTACATTTTCAGCTCTATAAAAATTTAAAACCTTGCTTTTTAAGAGTCTAAAATAGTTTTCCTATCAACTATTGAATAATTTTAATTATTTCTTTAAGACTGCTTACCTGAGTTGCAACTTGAATACTTCCTTCTGAAGTGCAAATCAGCGTGGCTCGAATAGCTTGGCCAAGTCCAGCTTCTAAACTGTGCCGAGGAACTTTGACACTTTCTTTCTGACTCATAAGTTTAAAGCTCACGAAGTTTATTGAAGTCGTTTTCCAATGCCTTGCCTTCAACTAACGCAGGCATGAATTCAACGAACAATAAGCGCTGTGCCCAGAGCAGCTCAAGATAAACTATTTGATGAACGATTATTTTATATCTTTGCTAAAACGTCTTTTAACAGCTGCCTTTTAAACAAGATGTTCTCTTTACAGTTTTCTTTCGGAGCGAGTCAAGACCCATTTGTTGTTTCTCCTGAGCTGTTGCTGCACGTCATATTCGATAAATGTCAGTGAATTGTGTCAATACTCAAAACTCAGTGGCTACACAATGAAGCTGGTTACAGAATAGTCTTATCCGTGAAGAATCGAATCAGCAAATAAATTTTCTTAAACCATCCAACTACAATGAACAGGAAAGAAAGGAGACGTGGTTTCAGATTAAAAAAGACGAAATATGGCGCAGGCAGGGCGCTTGACAGTTTCTGGCCAAAGTTGACAAACTCGACTCAAAGTCAAGCACAATGTCCCTCGAAAACGAGTCTCCACTCCTGCAACCTTCTGCTCTTCTCAAACTTGTGAATCCAATTCTTTACACAAATTAGGAGGACGTAGCTCTGTTAATTTCTTCCATGAAAGAATCTCCTCTCTTCTTTCTCTGATAAAACCGCAGAAAAGTAAATATTGCAAAATACGGATTCTCCCTGCTCAAAACAAGAAGCTACTTTCATCAGCAACAGTTGTGAGCTGTTTCTTGTCGGCCTTCCTTACTTGAGATTCCTCTGTGCCTACAAGGAAGTTTCAAAATGTGCATTTGCTATTCGCTGACCCACAGTATATCATCTATTTCTGGTATATCAGACCACAGAAAAACAAAAATAACAACCCGCAATATCTCGACAAACTGCTTTCGTTCGAATCATCCGTTGTTGTTTTGTTAAAAGTGTGTACTTTCGGATGGCCAACTCGATGAACCAATCAGAACTCGCACAGAGGTCACGTGGAAGGGAAGGCGCTCACAAATGCAGAAAAAAGAAAAAAAAAAAGCACGACAGCGTTAGCTAGAATTAGAAATAACATTATTGCGAACCCTGCGTTTATCGTGTTGTTGTTGTCGTATAGCTATGAAAAATTCATGAAACAAAGCCATCTTTGTTTTTGTTTTTTTTTTATCTTTTCGTGGCTTTTCTTATGACGTTATTTGATGCTCGAGACACTAATAATTTGTCATTGAATTGGCGCCAAGTTTCCTGTTTTGGGTTTATGAAAAGAAACATAATTCGAAAGTAAAATTTCAGCTAGCCGGGTGACGAAAGCAATTTCCTTCAATAAAATTGAGATTTTCTCGTTTTCAAGACAAAATATTAAAAGTTCTCTACCAAATGACAAAGTTAATTTCCCAGCAACGCCAATCGGAGCTAAAAAATGCATAGATGTTGGGCATGCGTTTTTTTAATTTATATATGTATAAAATGGAGGGTTGTCCTTGAATCAACATATGAAAATTTTTTCAGAACGGTAGCAGGGGAATTTATTATTTTTGAAGACAAAGCTTCAATTTTAAAAATAGCATAAGTTATACATTTTTTCTGGGGAAAAATCAACAGTTTCAATGCATTTTTTTAACCGGTGGATTTTTCTGTCATGCAGTCCGCAACCCAAACTATACGAAAGCTATGATCAACTGAAAGAAACCACTCGAGGTTGAATAGACACACGGTTCACAACATCAGGACAGAGTGTAAATGGGAAGAAAACTTGAGCCAGGCAAAAAACTTCATCGGCACTAAAGCTATTCAGAGGACTTGAGGTTGATTAGAGATTCAGTTTCGCAGCTTTTGAACAGTGGGCATAGAAAATAAAAATGGTAATTAATGTTTGAGTTTATTCGGTGAGGAGCGGACAATCAATTTTCAACCCAGTAAAAATTCATGTGTACCTCAGCTTAGACTTGATACAAGCCGGCTCACAGTCTTTTCAAGAAAGAAGAAAAATGGTTTTAGCGCCTTCAGCGCTCGCTTAATAAGCATTTTTTTCTTTTTTCTTGAAAAGACTGTGAGCCGACTTGTAGCAAGTCTAATCTCAGCTATGAAAGTCAGTTCGCTATCTTTAATTCAAAATTATTCTAATATAAAAACTGCGAACGACGAGAAAATTATTAGGGAAGGAGTTTTGGATGTGCAATGTTTTGTTTGCGTTACACGCTTTTTTTTATAAGAACCAGTAATTTTGGCCGAGACTCATTGTTCTTAACTTTTTGGCGATTTGAGCCTCAATAAATTGTTTTAAATTTGTTCTTATTTCTATGTGTGTTTAAGGTACTGCAACACACGTATATTTGAAAACGGAAACAAACTGACTTTACTCTGGACATTGTATTGATTAACAGTAACAGCGCTATTAAAATGAATTTTTTTTTATTTGGCATTGGTCATTCTTTTACTACAAAAGCTTGTCTATTTCCCTATGAAGGTATAGTATGCTGTAAACATGTTTACAACGATTGTAAGGAACAACCTTCAGCCGGTAGTGTTAAGTTTGAAGTTTAAAAGGAAAAAAATTGCGAGTCATTTTTTGTAAAGCTAAAAAGGATTGCTCGATCGAGCCCCGATCTTAAGCTTGTTCTTAAATTGTTCTTAAACTTTGGCCAATCTAAGCCTTGTTGTTCTTATAAAGTTGTTCTTATAAAAAAAGCGTGTATTGCTACTAAAACAACTCTCTTTCTTGTAGTAAGCTACAGTGCAACCGACGGTCGAAACACTTATACTAAACCCGACGAGGTTTTTAAAAGCAAAATCCCCAGTATTCGATTAAACCACTAGTTTTTCCATGTTATTCTCTTAAATTATTTGATTATGATTTATATATACTCCAACTAACTCATTTGCTTAAAAAAGGTAGTGTACTCTGGAACAAGGGATCTCCTAGCCAAGTTAGATCTTGGTTTCATCTCGACTAGCCGAGCTGCTTTTGACTGATCGAGCTATGCTTGGACTCCAAGGAGTAATACGTAACAAAATGCAATGTCAGTAAACTAGAAGTGAAGTAATCAAAGATTACACTAAGTGCGTTCGACTTTTTCACCACTCGAAGCACATGATATGCGTTAGTTACCATGCCACCGCGGTCGCAATGACATGGAGTCGAGGCATTGTGTGCCATCAAGCATTTAATAGTATGAGTTCTCCTTCGTCGAACGCAACAACTGCGGTCTGTAGAAATTATAAATCGTTTCCCAAAAAAAAATGTTTAATATAACACCGTGTGCCTGCAGATTAATTCTCACCAACGCTTAGAATTTAAGTAATGGTCCGCCTAAGAACTAGGGAGACTCCCATTGTTCTGCGGCATTCCCTTTTCCCACGCCAGAATGTTTTAATTTTCATACTGCGAACACATCAATTTGTATGCAACATAGTTTTAAAGTAAAAAGCAGTTAAACTCTATTTTAAAGCAATGTTTCTTTTGTGCTACAATAATTTAGCCAATCATAGAACTCAAGAACAAAAGCAAAGAAAACCTTTTAACTTTCAATGTTCCCCACATGGAATTTTTCTTAAATCTAAAAATTTCAACTAAGAAGGATTGAATGAGTGTACGGGGGAAAAAATACATAAGCTTACTCATGAAGATGCGGTCAATTTTTAAAACTTAGCCAATCAGATCAAAAGTTTAACAATATCGCCAATTGACTCTTTTTGCATTCCATTGCCGTTGACCTCTCTTGTTCTTACTCGGACCGTTACTTAACGCGTGCGAACATTTTTATGCGGTCGGTGACCCGGTAGCCGGGCGGTTTATTACAGTCATAGGGTCAAGATTTCGTGCCCCGTTCTGACCACTCTGTAACGTGTCTTTGAGCAGACACTTTATACAAAACTCCTTCTAGTCGACTGAATGAGTATCATTTCTGCTGGGAGCTAACCTGCGATGGATCAGTGTCCTGTCCAAGGGGAGTCAAAGATTCTCATCCATGCACTTAAAGTTAAAGATAACTGAACCCCAAAATCAACTTTTGTCAAACAAAATCTTTAACTGAGTGTGAGAAGCATATTGAAAAAAATTTCCACGTATCGCGCTGACATTCCGAGAAATTCGAGTTTAAAACACGTTACTTGCCGCATTGTACCGGCGGCTCAGAAATAGGGGTTAAGCGGAGAGAGAGTGAGACTATGACGTCAGATATGGGTAAGAATTAGCTCGGACTGAAAAAGTTCATCTATGGAGCGAGATATCACACACAACGTAAGTTGTAACTTTCACTCTTTACTGTGTAAGCAAAGCTTATGACAGCAAAAACAGTTCAAGCGCTCGCTCGCTCCCCATAACCTACGTCACACATTACCTTCGTTTACCGCTGAAAAGTCGACAAGCGACCACGCTCAAAGACCCCAAACGACCCGAAACACGCACACGCACACGCTACCTAGAATTTCTCGGAAAATCAGCGCGACAAAAGAAAAAAAGCTTTTAGATATGTTCTCAACACCTTGAAGGATTTCGTTTCCAAAATGTTGATTTTAGAGTTCAGTACCCCCTTTAACCCACGGAAGCCGCAGGTAAGCGCCGGTCAAAAGGTCTACTTGGCTCAAGAAAGAATTTTGCACACATTTTCTGCGGCTCTGCCGTTTAGCAGCATAAAACAAAGGAGGGAGCAGCGGTCTTAGCTACAAGGCCAAAGCACTTCATATAGCTTAAACAAAATAACAAAACATACGACAGTCAGTGCAACCGTGAAGATTTATTACTTTAACAATACAGATAGCTTGCAATAAATATACTTAATATACCTTATTAAGAAATATTCCCAATATCTTAACAAAGGAAGCCCTCTTTCCGTTAGCGCATCTGAAATTTCGTGCATGACATACTATGTTTATCGTTTGAAAATAAACCCACAAACTCTCATTCACAAATTGAAAGCTGTGCGATTTGAGAAAGATTCACCTCAGCTCATAACTAATCGAAAAGCAAAAATTTGAGAAACTAAAACACGTTGCTTTTAAGCGAGTTGCAAGATCGGTTATGCAAGCAGTAGTCGTGGTCTTCTTAGTTTTATAACGACATCACTCTGGACAATATGACCGATTGGGCATGCACCCGACTAGTTTAGCTTTTAGTTATTTTGGGTGTCCAACCACTATAAATTTGTTCAATTTCTTTCTTTTTATTATACAGAGATCAAAAGTGGAAACAAATTGTTGTTATTGTTGTTGTTGTTGTTGGTCTGTGGGTAGTTATTTTCGAACGTTTTGGTTTAAGAGCAGTGCCTAAACTGATATTACATATTCGTTCCAACACGCATTCTATCAAATTCATAATTACTTCTATATGTAGGACTTTCAAATATTTTGAAAGCTTTAATCATAATTATTTTTAAGAGCGAGCACCAGTTAACATGCTAATGAACTCTGTTTAGCTATTCATTGCGATAACCCTTTTTTTATTTCTCAACGTTCTCTAATAAGAACGAATTCCAGAAATTATTTGAATGGTTTTAACAAATTCCAATTGCTTACTTCTTTTAAACTTTGTTTTATCGAAAAACAAAATTTTACTCACAAGGAAATTCGAAGTGTTTAAAAAAAACTGCCATTTACACTGTGAATGACAAAATTTACCATATATCACGGAGGAACACTGAAATTGTTCAAAAGATATAGTAATGTCAAAAATAAAACACTCTCTTTCTAAATTACCCAGTCTGAAACACAACTATCAAGCGTGTTTTGAAAAATGATTATCTGTCCGCCGTGCAAGGTGCCGTGAGCTTTTTTCTTTTGCCGTGAGCTTTTCTATTTTGCCGTGAGCTTTTCCATTTTGGCGCGAGCTTTTTCT
>JAOBAT010057356.1:0-27051 GCA_026413305.1 Hydrozoanthus tunicans | reverse complement strand
TATCGATTGTTATTGAGCACACATAAGTTTCCTCCGCAAAAACCTGATTGCAACTTCCAGTTCACCATGCAACTGAAAGAAAAAAATTCAAGAGCATCTTATGAATGCACCGTCAAGGCTACTCGTAGACTCTGTCCATAAATCTAACGCAAAGCAATCTAGTTTGATGCTTTCCACGGTTTGAATTTCCCGCGCGCCGCCGCGTGTGCCAGACCTCCTCTCGTTCATTGCTGGTGTATTCTTCGAGACTGGAGACTGACACTGAAACCGAAGCACGCTGACAACACTTCAAAATGGCGGCGCGCGGGAAGTTCAAACCGTAGGACTCATCAAAATATTTTCTTTGCGTTTGAGTTCTGTACAGGATTATCAAATTTGAGCTGATATGGTCACACACTTACCTTACACACTTATAATGTTATACTTCCAAGGAAGACTCCTTTAAATCAAAAGACTGTGTTCTTCTTTGCACAATTTTTGCATTTCTTTTTTTACGTTTGCTGCATGGCTTTCATAACCGTTCCGAAATTTAAGTTCGAGCAAAGTAGTGCATAAAAAGACTGATACAAGTTGTTTTTATCGTAAAAACAAACAAAATGCCAGTAGCTTTAATCAGTTCTAGTTTATTATCTTGTATTTACATACGTTACTGCTATTTTAATTTATTTTAACTTATGTTAATATTTTAATACAAACAAGGCAATTAGCATAAATAATATTTAGTGGTTTACAACTATACTGTTGTATGTGTGTCAATGAGCGACTGGATTTACTTTGTAAATTCAAAGAATATAAACAAAAACCTTTAAAAAAAGAAAACAAAAACAAAAAAGAAAACAAATAATATACATAAACCTCAAAAGCAATCATTTATTATGTAAACGTTTCTGGTCAGCGGTAGTCAGACACCAAAATACTCTTTAGTTGCAAAATACGTACAGGCAATGCAATCCAACTGCCAATGGCATCAAAAACTAGATTTCTGTCTGGAATTTGATATTGAGTATGGGTACAACCTTTCTTGGTTTAAAACACTCTATTATATTGAATTGTAAAAAAAGTCAAATCGAAGAAAGACAGTCAATATTTTGAAGTATGACGTCTTTCGGTTGCAGTGTAAGACCCTATCTTGTTCTGTTGCCATTGTTGTGATCGAGAGAGGAGACTATCACTACAACCGTAACACGTTGCATTTCAAAACGAATTCAACCGTAGAAAAAATGAAACTAAATCGCTTTTCGCCTGATTCATGTACAAGAGTATTTTATTTGAGCTTCTGATATAGATATAAACTGGATGCAAGTTTTTTTAGACAAATTGAGGATTCCTGTAAAGATTGTTTTGTCGTTTTTGCTTGTTAAACCTTTGTTGGCAATTCACTATAACTGTGGGAAACTAAATAAAACGCATGAATAAAATGAACAACTTCAAAAAACAAAACAAAAATTAACTCAGCGTTTGCATGTGAACGGATGAGGCTTTAGCATAACTCAATATTTCTGGAGGAACAAGAGTTGAAGCGGGAACAGACAAGAATGAGCTGTCAGTGCTGCACGGGATAGAAATCAACAAGGCAAATATAATCAATACCTGAATCCTCCAATATGGCATCTTGATAGTCGACTTTTCTCGCTTCTTCGTTCTTTCCCATCGGTGCAAATAATGATTTTGTTATGAAGCGTGTCATTGTTTTTCCTTGTACGTATTTTTCCGCCACATTTTGCAATGTCATAATTTTGGGACTTTATATTTGAACTCGATGAAGTATTTAGAATAATTTTTGCAATGGACTAGGATCCGCTTGGTCATATCATGTTGTGTGTGAAGTTTTCGAGTGAACTAGAATTTGGAGTCTGATGGATTGGTGAAAGAGATCTCTTCTGAGCGAGAAACTACAGTAAATTGTCGGGATTGACTGTTGGCGACTTTAAAAGAGTCATTCAGTATTCTTTTGGCCAAATTTATTAATATTAAACCACTGGTTTCACAAACTTTTTCACAAGCACCACTTTGTTGTACCCAAATAAATCGGCAACGATTAAGTTTTAAAGTCGAATGTCGAATGGTCGTAGTATAAGAGACCTTTTCTGAGCGAGAAACTTCAGTAAATTTTCGAGATTGACTGTTGGCGACTTTAGAAGAGTCATACAGTATTCATTTTGCCAAATTTATTGAACCACTGGTTTCACAAATTTTTTCACGCACCACTTTGTTGTACCCAAATAAATCGGCAACGATTACGTTATAGAGTCGAATGTTGTTAAAATTTGAGCACGAGAGCGCGGCTCAGTTGTTAGAGTGCGGAGTTGTACCCAATTATCTAAATCTACCCACTGGCTGGATCAGGTTTGCCCAAAACACTTTTTTAAATAGCAAAAACCGTCAACCCCTTAATTTTTGTGGCTACTGCCACAATAGAAGGTAGCCACTAGATCATCGCCCCTGTAAGTTAGGCCGTGACACCACAACTGGAAGCCTGGAAACTGTTACCAAAACCAAGGCACAGGAAGCCCGCAAATTTCGGAACTTTACTTGAATCTGTGAACATCCAGCCGGTAAACTTCCTAAAAACCTTTTTAATTTTTGTATTCTAATAATGTCTTTGGATAATATTAAAAAAAAATACTTCCAATATTACAGAAACTAAAAATTATCTTGAAAAACTACATTAAAAATCGATAGAACGCACAAGGGGTTCTTTAGTTAAGTCTTTTTCTTCTTAATTTTGGACGACAGACAAAACATCTCTTTGACGCACAGATTAAAGTAGATCTAAACTAGATTCACACGATTTGGCTTAAGTGCCGATTTACTACAATTTTCTACACATTCCTTGTCTACCCTTCGTTATATTATATGTTGTTAAATTGAATGGAAAAATAACGAAGTTATGTACTCAGCTTGTAATGATATTGACGAAAAACAAATGGCATGTCTGTTGTCTGCAAACATTTACCACTCCTCTAGCTTCGCATAATAATTATATCAAAATCATTTGGCAAACTCTCGTCACGGAGGTTTTGTGATCATGAGGAAGGAGAGTGTCTCTGAAAACGTTTTTTTTTTTTGAAAAAAAATTTAAACCAAGTTTTTAGGCATAAATGGTACATACTAAAAATCGGCGATTTAGCAGAAATGTCGGGGACCCGTCGACATTTCGGCACACGCGTTCACGATCATCTTAGAGACAGGTCGTCTCACGTATTTAAACACTTTATACAATCAGAAGAATGCCGAGCAGCCTGTTCGTCGAGTGCTTCGAAATCATAGACCATGGAAACAGCTTTTCGATCAAATTAAAAGAAGCCATGCATATAAAATGGATCAAACCAAATCTAAACCATCAAGTTATGCATACTAATCTCTCCTTGGAGATTTAGTTATTATCACAGTATTTTTACATTGTCTTTAGTTTATATTTAAATCATTTAGTTCAATTAGGTAACAGCCACACTCTGAAGAAGAGGCGAGACGCCTCGAAACATGTCAGCATTAAACCATGATGAAACTGAAGAATGTTGTTTCGTCCATCAATTATGATATCTTTTGCTACCAACGACAAAATTTTAGAACTTGCAAAACATACACAACAACATTGGACGGTTTTGTAATGATCTAACTACACGAGGTATGCTTTACAGGGACAGCAAAAAATCAGGCTGGACAGCGCTCACAATCTTGGGTGGAGTCCAAACGACTGAAGCAAAACTGTTCAGTATTTTCTACATCAAACTTCTTCCCTGACACCATTCTAATTCTGGCAACAACGGATTCGGTTCGCTGCTAAACGTTTTTTTTCATTATCTCCATTATACTCCACATTTCATTTAGTTTCTTCTTTCTGGAGCTTAATATTGTTTAAATGTTACGTTCCTTGAGTGATGCACGAAGAAGCTGGATACCTATAAATCTAGCTTACTGCACCAAAACGTACGGCTACTGTCTTGGCTGTCTTTCTCGGTTACAGCGGCAAAACTATCGTCTTCCACTGTACCTAAGATCCTTTCTGATGTAGTTTCTGAGCATACCTAAAGTATTGGTGGCCTAGTTTCTGTCATCGTTTAATTCCTCTCTTTCGACTGTTTCACGTACTTTTAAATTGATTTAACAATGAGAAACAATTGTTAAATTCAACTAAAGTTAGTCCTCTTAAAAAACAAATGAAACGAAATCTTTTTTCATAATTCATTGGCTCACTGTAATATGAACATCAGATTCACCGAGTTTCAAAAAACCTTGTTCTACGACTTCAGTAAACAAATTTAGTCAGTGAACTGGGCACGAGTTTAGCACTGTGACGTAATGAGGTTAGTTGGTTGATCGATCACAACTTTTTTTAGATGTCTTAAAAGAGCGATTTGAGCTTTTTCCTCGGGTTAGAGAGTAGTTCAGATGTAACCAGCTTATTTTCTATTCTGTAAGGCGATTATCATTTTAGATGCTGCAGGTAGGAGCAAGGGATGTATTAAACAGGGCAGGTCACCACTTTTAGCCAATCATCTCAGCAAAGAAAAAAATTTTCTACAAAGTCTAAGGTACAGCCCTACGAATTAAGAAATGGTTCATAGGTAGCGTGCTTCCATCGAGTTATTGAGCACGCGGGAGGTTGCTAAGCACGAAAAAAGCGTAAGAGAAGCACGAAGCGAAGCTGAGTGCTTCTCTTGCTCTAGCTAGCTAGCTCTCTCTAGCTCTCTTCTTTTCTCTAGCGACCTCCCCTTCAATTCTAGCAATGGAGGCAGTTCAAGTTCTGTAGAAGAACATTATGGAAGAACAGAATGGATTGCTGTTTAGGAGGCACATCTGAAATTGTTCAAAATGGAGCAATTCAAATATCGAGGCAAGGCTCGATCCAGGAATTATTGGTAGGTTAAAGAAAATCCTGCAGCTGTAGTTTGGCAGTATACAAAGATAATTTTATCCCTCATACTAAAGAGAGCTTAGTTTGCCAGCTAGCAAAAGGAAGTAGCCATCTTTCTTTGAACAGCGGAGTCGAAGTACATGCAACTAAATTATTCTGGTTTGTTTTGCAATAGACAACCTTATTGCTATGGTAGGAAAAGGGAAAAATCCGGACACTAGCTGGCCCGCCTTTTGGTAAAAACATTTACTAGTAACCTAGTGATGGCTTTTCCTACCCAGCAACCTTTTCATTTTGTCCAATTTTATTAAAACGTCTCAACAGTATACCACTACAAACGTACCAGTTAAAATACTAAATTTCAATTGTCTGTGAACTCTCTATGCCCATAGCACCATGCAAGCATATGGCCATGTTCTTCTCTCATCAGAAACCGAGTATAATATTTAAGGTCTTAGAATTAAATCAAACAAGTTTGCAAAACGTGTGTTTGAAGCTTTTGTTTCAATACGACTGTGACAGTACGTAACTTAACTGAACTGCATTGGCTTTACTTAAAACTTAAATCACATGTACATACAGATCATTAGTTTTTTTACGAAGTTTAAACTTTATGACTTTGCAATGATGGGACAACAAGAGTTTCTGTGCCAAAAATATTTTAAATAAGTACTTTAAAAGCAAAAATTTATTCAGATGGGTTAAGGATTATTGTTCATTAATTATGATCAACTTAAAGCGTATATATAGATTTAACATGTCTCAACTGAGTTAACAGTAACAAATATGAACAATAAATGTTACCTGTATATATATTAGCAGAAAATTAGTTTCTGCAAACTCTAGATTTTTTTAAGTTAATTATTTTAAATCATTTGATAGCAAAGAGCCTGTTTATTGCTAACAAAGTTATATAAATGAAAAAATGATAAAAACCATGACACAGCTGGCTGTTGGCAAAGTCTTAGTTGTCAAAACCTTACATTATCTATTTTGATCGAAAACCCTCCATATCCTAAGCTGTATCACTACACGGTGCAACACTGCATGCAACATTGCGCACAATGGGTTAATTGCACTGTGTAGCCACCTTTGAAATTGATGCATGCATCATTATGCAAAGTAAAAACCAGTCCTACACCTGCAACATTACACGCAAAGATTTCACCATGTGGCTGCACAAAGGCTTTCAGATGCGTGCAGCTGCATGAAAAGTTCTCAGTAAAGACATTGCTTTTGTATGCGTAGGAACTTTTTTAAGGGAGAGACCAAGCATTATTCAAACGAGCCACAATCATATTGAATGCCTGAGCAAAGAGTTGAAAGTGCAAGCAAAATTTTGCATGAGCATTCAATATGGCAGCTTGCTTGATTGACACTTTGTCTATCCCCTAAAAGACAGCCATGATGCACGCAGGCTCTCTAGATCTTTAACTTGGAAGCACATTGATTATTTTATACCTCAAATTGCGCTCATCTACAACACAATCTACTGGTAATAATAAAAAAAATACATTGCTAATTCAAAGCTGGTAAACTAAACTGAACTGAACACTTTTAAAGTAGTGACAAAAACGAACTTCAGTTCAGTTTACCAAAAACTAACTTTCCTTAAATAATTCATATAAACAGTGACATTGAGAAAATGGGTGTTGGCAAAATATGCTACTGTACCTACACAAGACGAAAAGCAAAAGTCTCCTAGACCAGTTAATTGATATGTAAAAGTTCTAGTTAGGAGAATTTAGCAACTGATTTGGACTGAAAAGGTAGCATAAAACTTTTGAAATGTGAGAAAAATACATTGTGAAAAAGTTCTAAAAACAATGGTGTTTTAGACCCTCCCCCCCCCCCTCCTCTTCCCCACTCCTGATCCTGCATCAAAAATGCCATCATACCTGTGTTGTCAGGAGCTGGTGGCTTGGATCTTCGAAAAGATGCTCGCAGCAAAGCTGATCCATATAACTGAGGTTTTTCCCCTTTCTTGCGATTTATTTGTTCGTAGAACCATGCCCCTGACTCTGCCCTCACTTCCCTACAGGAAACAAATTTATATATCATTAATAGATTTTAAAAACTTTCATGGAAAAAATGCACAAAATCAGCCCATAGGCAACTTCGATTCTGCTGCTCTGAAGTTTTAAGTAATTTTAAGCTTTATCATGATCATATGGCCAGATACAGGGTGGGTTGGGGGGCACACAGTTTAAAATTACAATAATTTAGAGAGCATGACCACACCCTTTCTCTTACATAGTCTTATATTTTTCTTACATTCCCATGCCCCCCCCCCCTGCAACTTCCCCTACTGTGACCCTGAAACAAAATCCTGCAACTTGATTGGCTGCTGATCAGAGAGCAGAGGTAACCTTCTTTTTAACAAATGTGTTAAAGCAAAAAAATAAGGGAACAAACGACTTGAAATCAGCTTTTTTTCATTTCCAAAAAGAATGCTTAAAAATCACTGGTTGGTTACATTTGAGAAACAAAATTCAACAAAAATACACCAAGAAACAGCTTGTAGTGTTTTGAATATTTCAGATTTTCCAAGTGACCTCATGCTTGGAAAATGCCCCAACAAACAACATATGACGGTCCCATGCCTCTTGCTTCATTGACCAGGTTGGTTTTAAATAATAAAACAGCCATTACTGGTAGTTTCTATGGAAAACTCTAGTTGTTATAAAGCACAGATGTTATCTAATTGATTTTTTTCTTTACTTTTTGGTTTGTGATCTGGGAAGTTCTGACATAAGATGCTTGGACCCCCCCCCCCCCTTCCTCTTCCTCCTCCTAACTTAGACCAAGAAGCTAAAATTTGCTCCTTATTGTTGTTAGTTGGTATCTTATTTTAATCTAGCTGAAAATCTTTTTAATTGACACTTTTTGATCACTAGATAAACATTAAAGACAACTTAGCTGAGCAAATTAGCATATTAAATTATTAATTGAATCAAAACAAGATTAATGCCAAGTAAAAAAAATTCAAAGCGTACTGTCAATTTGATTCAACATGAAATTGTAAACTGGGTTTGAATGAAATAAATAAAAAAGCGGTTTTAAAACTCATTGTATGGAGACTGTAATTAGTATTAGTTGTTCTGACTAATTTACAGCTAATAAGACTTGAGTCCAATTTCCATTAAATAAAACTCTCTTCAATCAAGAAACCTCAGAAAAAGTTGAAATCAACAGGCAATATAAACAGTCTCACAATTTTTTATAAAAAAATGTTATAAATACAACTATAAATAGAAGAGCACAAAAAAATAACTGTCTCAAAGTAATGTTACTTGCATGAAATGATTCAAAACTAATGAGACAATATTTTTACACTTTAATCCCTATTTTATATAGATTTTTTTCTTTTTGGGCAAATGAAGAAAATAAAATTCCAGTATTATAAACAGTGAATTAAAGTTTGAATTTTTTAATTGTTTTAGTGTATTGTTACTGCCTCAGGTTTGAGGGCCAGTTTATACTCTAGTGAGTCTAGTTTAATCAACTGAATAATTTAGTAGTTATTTCCCCCATAGGCATGATTAAAGAGAATTTTAAAGAAGATTGTATAATTATCTTTATAACAAGCCTTACAAATAATGCCTGGCATTATTACTGCCTCTACAAAAATTTTTGTGACATACTGTTTAAAGATGGTTTTACAAACCCTTTTCATCAATCCATCTAAAAACTACTTTTGTAAGAAATAAGACTTTCGTTACAATAAAGCTGCCGGCACTAGATGTAGCAATATATGGAAAATAATTTCAAATGAAAGTAGCATGAGATTTGAGGTGCTAATTAGGGAAATCTCTTAATCATAACCAGTTAAAAAACAAAAAAAATTATTTTTGCATCACACAACCTCAACCTCAGCACATTAACAATTACAGTAAAGCTACAAAGTCTACAACTGGCTATACTTGGCAGAAATATAAAGTTTTGAAACTGTATAATTTTCCAATGAAAAGTAAGGTGGACAAGCACAGGCATCAATGCCCCCTCCAGCCTCAATTCCATGTTTTTCCCATAAATTTCTCTGTAATAATAAGGAGAGAAGATCATAAAAACTTCATGTCTTTGTTTTTAGGAAATCTTTATTATTATTTACTTCTGCTAATACAGATGCACTGAGTTTGGTGCTGGCCAGTTTCTTGATATGTTTAGTTTATTTTTGCATGAAGGGTCTATGGACATTCTTTATATGAATAACATCATTGTCATACCGTATGTAACATTGTGGTTTGTGTTCTCTTATCGTAAAATCATAACCACTATCGATCCTTATAGAACATTACCCTTACCAATTTGAAACCATTGTTATATTTTCATCATTATATTTTACATCACTATTGCTGCATTATAATCATTTACATTATTATAACTAGAGGTAACCAAAGGTTATGAAATGTGAGTGGAACACATTTTCTTATCTTTCTTTCAATGTGCTTTTAATTATTACTGGGCTACCTGTGGTAAGACCAGTGTGAAAAATGAGTTTGTTTTGCTTTTTGGCTTAACTTTATTGATCGATTTTGGTTCAACAAAATTGAAGCAAGAGTTGAGATGTTTCATGCAAAATAGTTTGCAAGCTCCTCTTGTGGCCTGCAATAAAATTATTATTACAAAGAAACACTACATAATTATCTATATATTCCCTGTTTGTTCTTCATCTTAGTATGGTGCGTTGTCCAAAGACCCAAAGCCTCACTTTCTCCAGTAATAGTACTTTCCGGATCGTGAGGAACAATGGTGATCCAATGACCATATTTGTCAAGAATTTATGTGTACAGAATGTAGAGCATGCCATATTTGTCTAATCAGGCCAAATTTGTCGGAAAATCAAAATGTAAGCTTTTCTTTTCTGAATGGCAATAATTATCGATATCGATTGATTTTGGATGAACAAATTTGAAAAAAGAGTCAAAATCTTTCATGCAAAATAGGTTGTGTACTCCTCTTGTCACTTGCATTAATATTATTTATTAATATTATCATAAAATATTTTCTTAAATCAAATCATACTTCTTAGTGCAGCTTCAAAATATTTTTAAACAAAAAATATTAATGTATACAGCTATTTGGATTTATCTGATAATAAATAGCTCTGGGATTTAATGAAAGATACAGAGATTTTTCATGCCATTTCATAGATTGCAAAGGTCTTTAGAGTCAATTTATCTAGTATAAATGAGACAAAGTTTAATAATTAATTATAACAACTATTTTCATTTGACAGCCTTTTAAATAAATTATTTGTGGCAATATAGCAGAAGATAACCTACTTTGCTATATTATTGAGAAAACCAGCTGTTTTTGAACTAAAAACTATTTTAAAAATTTCTTATAATATTATAGTATTATGAACTGCCTGTACAGAAATTAAAATATATCTATCTCTTATTCTGAGGAACAGTTTGCAATTTAAAAGGAAATTTAAAATGCTTTTCACTGGCGAACGCGACACGAGTTCACGAGAATAGGACAAGGCAAGTATTAATTATTCAATACAGACACGCACAGTTTGATAAGTATCAATAATTCATGCAGTAATACCTTTATTTTAAAGCAATATGCATGCGTGCACATTTGCTTGCGAGTACTAGACGTAATGGAGCAGGCTAAACAATGACTATTCTGCTTAGATACACGGCCCACAGCAGTTGGTCTATAGAAGAACACAACGAAAAAACGATGCGGTGTATTATGTGTTAATGACGGTACTCTGGCAGTGGGCTGGCCAAGCTGCATCTTTGAATTGATTTAGACTAATTATAGCTTCTACAAAACTGCATTGCTGTGGGCATATTAATAACTTCATTTACGTTAACTTCGAAAATTCGTGAAGATAAAAAATATATAGTTACATTTTACACTGTGCGCCAAAGGTAGCGAGTAGTAGATTTGTAACTTTCACTGTTGGACATTAACATTTTAAAGCAATTAGAAGTTGCTCTCTCTTCAGTTCTGGAAATTTAACGAACGAAGTAATAACAATAGAAAACCGACAGCTTTCAACTAAATTGAAAACCGCCAAAGGGAGAAAAATAAATAAACACAGAACGGCCAAAGGGGATTGAAACCTAAGCGTTCAATGTTTGTCAACATACCTTAATCGGGCACAAAGCGAGCAAATCCAGGTACCCTGGCGAAACGGCTTTCGGCATCTCTTACAAACTTTCTCCTTGCATTTTGGACACAAAGCGCCTGAATTCAGGATAACTCCGAAAGGATCTCTACAACGGGCACACACCTTTCCCGTCAATCTCTCTTCTTTTGTCGCTCCATTCTTCCGTAGATCGTCGAGATCAGCTTTTAGTGAACTGTGTGATTTGGATAAGAAAGCGAAGTAATATCTTAGACTTAGTAAAAATAAAGAAATAAATCGGGCAGAAAGATTAAGTGGCAGCAATGAATAGCTTTAGACGGAAATTGTGCAGGTTAAAGAATAAAACTTTATGCAAATACGACCTCGAAACAAGATCAAGAAAGCGTCGCTAAATAGTATATTGAATTGCAACTTAACAGTTTCAATTCGAAATACAAACCCTATTCTACGTTTTTCATGCCGTCTCAAATCTTCATCTCGTGCAAGAACTTGAAAAACAGTGTCCCTCTCCGACTCCGTTAAATAGTTTACATCAATGTAAATTTCTTGAGACATATTGAAGCCACGTTCCTCTGTTTGGCTGTGTTGAGAGTTTGAAGGACTTCGTCACCACTCAAATGAACAACCAACGACTCTCTTGGTTGACCAGTGTGGAATTTTATACGACCATTACGGCCGAACGGCGTTAAAATTCCTCCAAGCTGCTTCGATATGGGCTTCTCTCTTTAGGAAACTTTCATATTCAAATCGACGTCGTAAACTCAATGTATAATTGTCACTGGAATGGCACGTCACCAGTCAACATGGGCTGAGATTAGATAAAAATCAGTCAGGCGTCATGCGTTCAGACTTGGACGAATAAAATGATTGTTGTTGCTCGATGAACCTAACAAGTACAAGCCTGACTAAGTGAAGTCAATAAATTCACTATATATCATTAAATACGAGCTTTATTAAAAAGTTGTTACTTTAAAAAAAGCTAATATCTCACATTTCCTTTCAGAGGTTCTGATTGGCTGAACGTTGATACGCGTCCTCCCCTCAAAATAAATTTGTCATTGGTATTTCAGGCCAGACCCTTTTAGTTGTCGGTATCATAGACATTAGACTTAGAGGAATATATAAGCAAAACTAAACAATAAAAAAGGTGTTATAAAACTCAGTAGCAAATTATTTTCAGTTGCCGCAGCTGCCTTCAGACTTTAGCCGATTTGTTGTTACACGGTTTGGCCTTCCTGTTCATGGAAATGTTAAATAGCTATGGAATGTGAGTACAATATGGGATTTACTTTATATTAGACCAGTCTAGACTAGTTCAAATTCTCTCTCAATGTTTTTTCGTTTTCCTCATTCTGCGTGGTGAATTGTACGGGCTCATTTAAAATAGAATCATCAAGTGGCGAGCCGAAAAGACTACCCTTTCTTCTTAGAGCTTTGTTTACTGGCCTTCCGGGTTTTCTTTCTAGCTCGCGTTCGGCTTCTTAAGTAATGCAATTCAGTCGAAAGCTTACCTTGATCGGTCCTGTACCCCGCTTTAAGACTCCGCTGCTAATTAAAATTTGAACAAATTTATTTTCGCAAAATAGATAAAGATGGAAGACGCTTTTAACCGAATGCATTCCTTGATACAGGGTATAGTTCCCGCCAAAATAAAACAAGCCGCAATATACGGGTGTTAGGGAAAAGGTCAAAACAATGGCACTTCCTAGGAACCCAGTTTAGGGGGTGGGGTATTATGTGCCGCCATCCACCACCTTTTTTCAAAAATGCTGAATTTCAGGAGCAAATACCATGTTCAATAAAATAGATATTAATAAAGTGCACCAACGCCTTCTTTGTGGAGAGAGGAGTCCGTAATACAATAAAAAAAACACTACCCCTAAATCAGGTTTTGATAAACTGAGCTCTGAAAAAGTGGGGAGGGGTGGGGTAAGGGGTATGTACCGCCACCCACCACCTCCCCCGACAAAATTGGGTTCCTTAAAAATACCATTGTTTTGACTTCTTCCCTTACGAAAACGAAGACCCTGAAAATGAAGACCGAAGACCGCGGAAGATCTCGAAAACAAAGGCCAAAAACGAAGACCCCCGAAATACATTGATTTATAAAAACGCCTGTAATAAATTAGAATTTAGTTAAGCCGCCCGCTTGACGTTATTACAAAAACGAGCCATTTTCTGCCCTAGACCGCAGGGTCTTCGTTTTCGTGATCACAGTAGGTATGACCGTCGTATTTTTAGGGGTTAAAATTGTCAGTGCGGTACTTTTTAGGGGCTGTTAAAAGAAATCCTGTGGTAAACCAAGAGTTTGGTTCCGGCTGAAGTTGGCTATCTGTCACGGGACCGTTGTGATTTTTCGACATATTTGCATTTTCATTATCACAAATTGAAATGTGAGTGAAAGGGACTTTGAAAACTAAAAGCTAATTCATCTGCATTCCACAGGAGGCGCAGTTCACCTCAGGTGGCCCGTCCATATAAGTTTGTAGTCGATTTCTCGTTCCTACACCATTAGGCACAACATCACTATAATTTCACAGGTTCAACTCGAGATTGATACTATGTGAGAGCATTCTATTAAACTATGGGAGCTTACACAACACTCAAATATTAAGGGTGCCTCTCTGTAACACTGGGCGACAAGTGACAGAAGTTCGAAAGATGACCTACCCTCATATTTGACCCACAGATACCCTATGGTGTTTCTATAAACATGAGGTACTTTTAAGTTTCCAGAGATTTTTTTATAGGTAGAAAATTTGAAAAACCCAACATGACCCGGGAAGCCGAAACGCTGGGGAATTTCGATCGAATCAGTTGAGGTCGAAAAACGAAGCTCCCGCGATTGCGCAAAGCAACACGAACACTTTTTGGTGTATAACTTATAAATGGATATTTCGCTACTATTCATTATTATTCAGGAAGAGACCTGTGTGTTTTCTGTTTTCTTCTGTAGTTGACTCCAAAGATCGACCGCTTCCACTACGAAGCCCATCGTGGCGAGATAGAAGCAAGGGAAGTCTCTAAGTCATTTTAAATGTTTAGAAAAAAAGTAAGAGAAATTGTGACAGAAATCATAGCGAAGAGGTGAAATATGTCAGTTCAGGATAAGATGCAAAACGATTCACCGCTCGACAACATAAACTTGATTACGGTTAGGCCAAATTAGGTTATCTCTCACTAGAACCTAGTCTCCTGAATCAGGAGGTTGCTACTTTAGTATTAGCAAAGTTACAAAGTTTTGTAGCGATTGGCTGCCCGTCCAGCCTCGCTTCCACGTTTCAAAACTTTATATCTACATTAGTATTTGGAAAATGTTTACGAAACTTTGTAATTTTGCTAATACCGATGTTCTGAATTTGGTGCTTGCCACAGTTTCTTGATATATTTAACTCATTTTTTGCGTGAAAAAATTTTTAAGGCTCTATAGTAGTAAACAGTCAAATTTTCCAGCTGATCAAATATGGAGTGTTTTTTTTTAAACCTGATTAAACAAAGATCGTGATGAGTATAGAGATTAAACGTTAAACCTAAATTTCGATACCGAACCAGAAAAGACGTGTTCAGAAAATGTGTCGGGCAATCTCCGTCTTCACACTTTTTGTTGTGTTATTTACCCGCACAGCTGCTGACGAAGTTAAGGTTGAACTTAAGGTACAAAAAAATTCCTTTATCATAATGGTAGTAAGGCTGATAATTCTTGCTTCAAAAAAACAACCTCAAATGGGCAGGAATTCATCCCAAGGAACTGGAAGCAGCCGCAGCGGACAGAACCGGTTGGCGAGCGACGATACGAAGCGCTATTGGAAACTTCGAAAACGACCGCCGGCAACACCTTGCAGCAGCCCGTGAGCGCCGACACAGAGCTGCGTCCTCTCTCCTAAAAACGAAGGGGATTCCATGCGAGATTTTTAATCGACTCTGCGCTTCATCATTTGGACTTCGTAGCCCAATGCGATCACACCGCTGACATTTTTATTTTCCATTTATTTAACTTTTTCTTGTTACATGTACATTGAAGCGTAACGTTTGTCTTCCTCGTCTATCGAGAGACAACCAACAACATTAAGGCTGATATAATTATACTGTCACGAAGTAAGACTAAGCATTCGCCATCGGTCTCTTTCAACTCGGTCACTGATTGATTTTTATTATTATTTTATAGCTTTACACTCAAAATTTGTACAGACAAACTGTATATGTGGCTGAAATAGAAACACAAAACAATTAATGTTCATCAGTTTGATGTTCAAACTGTGACCAATTCAACAATTGGTTATCCTTTCCCAGTTGTAGAATATTTTGGAGAAGCCACAACGCTAGTAAGAGTTATAGGAAAATAACCAAAGTAAACGTTATAAACCGTATATACATTAACGTATCTATTTAATTTTGTACTTAATATAATATGTGGTCTTTATTTGCAGTTTCCGAAGTTAGAATGAAGCTTAGTTTCGCTCTCTTTTTTAACTAGCTTTTGCTAGAATTGCTCTCGTTCCAGTTTTGTGCGCGGCCAAATAAAAAAATCTCGCCAAATTGCTACGAAGGCTAGTTTTTCGAAAACAATGTTTAATGATCATTTTTAGCAATTTTTAGCCTGATCACGTCGACAGAGATCGTCAACAGTCCATGTGCTTTTGCCATTAGATATATCAAAGAGGCCGATTGGCTGTTCAAAATATTCTTACGAAAAAGTTGATTGGCTCCGACTCGTTGAACCAACCAAATATGGAAACGAAAACTATGCCGCTAGAATATGATCGCTGACGTCGCTTCGCTCCGCCAGCAACAAAATTTTCTATTTTACATACCAGCATATACACTGCTCTACATCGCTTGGCAGCGTGTCGACGAAATACGAATAAAACCCATTACTGAATTCAAGTTTCAATGAAAAAGCTACTAATTTTAAAACTGCTGAATTGTATTTGATTTCGATTCTGTTCTGTGTTACCGAATTGTTTTAACTATAGGTTAACTTTTTTTACCAATTTATAATTGTTCAACTTTTTGGACAGTACACTCAGACATGCAATTTTCGTATTGCTCTTTAGGCTTGCGCTACCAAATACAGAGAATGTTTAAACAGTGGCGAAAATAGTGTCAGATGTGCTGTGGTGTTGGGTGAATGTTCGAGACCTTGGCTTCCAGACGAGTTTGTGGTTAGTAAAACAAGTTCTGGCTGAAAATACAGCAAACACGCGTAAAGAGAACAAGTAGATAATTATAAGAACATTCGGGCTGGAATTTGGTTGAAAAGTACAATAGATTTAAGAACATATTCAGCCTGAAAAGTGAAAAATATTATTGCATAAAAAGCCGTAGGATTCTGGGATTGTAGGATTGGGGACTAGCGATTAGTTTATACTGTATATGACACAAGTAAGGGGGGGGGGAGGGATGGTGTATTTTGTATTTGCTTGACTGTCGCTGAAATTTTAGTTGCGCATCACCATGCATGCACTCACCACAACTGCTACCCCTCCCCAAAAGTGGTATAAATTACGATGATGCTGAAGTTTGTTCCACCCACTCACCATAATTCTGAAAAATTTTGTACTTGAACATTGTTTCACCTGTAGAATGTTGGTAATCTTGTTCAGTGTTTAATTTTTAGAAGCAATTTTAAGAACACCAGGAGAACACTTTCAGGCTGATTTCAGTTGCAGAACACACCCGATAAATAAGAACAAGGTCAGCTTGAACCCCCAAAACATGTGTTCTTTTAACACTCGAAATGCTTTTAACGATAAATTCAACTATTTAGGTCTTTCTTAATGAGCACCAAAGACTTGAATTAACACGACAAAGAGTACGTACTGAAAGACGTGATAATCGAATTTGACAAATAATAAAATAAATTTTGCGATAGGGAATGGGAGATTTTATATTGTACAAAAATATATATATTCTTCATCTCCGATTTTTTTGTTTTCCAATGTCCATCGATCTTTCTTAAGTCAAAAGAAATTTCTTATATGTATAGAGCATCTATAGGGAATATTAAATAAGAATTTTTCTTTACTAATCTCATTACAGATGAACACATATCCACTCTCAACACAGAACCAATCCAACTTCTAAAACGCAGCTCTATATAAGAATTTTCATCCCTTTAGCAAGCTTTAAATTTAAATACACTCTTTTTTTCATAAGAATATTGTTTATCGGACAGAAGCTGGATAACAGTTTTTGGCCGATTTTAAGCTGGAAAGATTCTTATGAATATTCTTATAATTGTATAGTTTCGGGAATATTGGTGACATGGAATTTCAGTTTCTAATAATTATGATTATTTCTCTCGTCTTTGATTTCCTTTGACTTTGCTTGTCGGAGCTGCAATTTTAATTTCAGAAAAATATCACCTTTATACTTTTAGTTCAAAATTAATATTGTAGCTGTTTAAGCCGGAAAACAAAAAGGTACTCAAATCTGGATTTTGTTCAGATGCTATAGAATTTTTTTTTCAAAAACATACAAAATGGCATTCTTAACAAAATCTATGCCTCAGCATTGATCTTAAAATTTCTTAAAATTTAGCCTCAATATTCTTACAAAGTATATTCTGGTAAAAAAGGGCCTGTTGTTGCCAACTAGTATAAATATTTGTTTTTCCAAAAAAGATAATTTTAAGTAAAAACGTGAACAGATTGTTTTGTTTGATTGTACTGTGTCATACTGAGTACTTGGTGTATTAATGTATTTACAGGCCAAATGTCAGCCTTCATTTTACCGGTGCTTAAGGGAGGGAATTGGTGTTGGTCAATGTGCTTGGAGTTTCATGGAATGCCTTGGCAAGCAAATCCTGGCGGGTGGGTTGAAGATTTTTGGCTACTCGTTCTTCACGAAGTGAAAGTTCTCTAATAAAATGTCAAACAGATTGCATTGTTTTCTTTTTGGTTCCGGTTGATTTATCATTTGTTGGCCTCATCCTTTATAGTATTAAACGAAATAGTTATCTCTGTTAATCTATGTTAAATTTAACTGATTAATTACGAAGATTGTTTTTTCCTTCCTGTGATAGAGTTAAGTTTCATCCGGTAAAACGAGAATTCGGGGGTTAGCTAGCGCAGCGCTGAAAAAAAAATAAAATTAACAATTAAAGAATAAAATCTTGACTTGTCCCTTTTTTATAAACTGTACATAGAAGTACTTTCAGATGGTACTTAAAAACAGATGAAACAATGGGGCCTACAAGGAATTTTTGCCGAAAGGCGACCGGGTCTTAAATTGGGGTTACAGACGATTGTCAAAGCAACGACAAGCGACAGAAATTATCGGGAAAAGCGCGACAATTTGCGACGTCGACAAAGAGCATCTGAGATCAACTATGCATCAAAACATATCGGAATACGTGTAATCAGTTTCTCATGATACTTTTTTTTGCCCGAGCTAAAAAATATTTGGAACACGCTAATGAGACAGACACCTTTGTTCGTCATGTTTACTTGATTGTTTTTGACTACGATTGCTAAACTGGAGGTTTATAAAAATTAGCAAAGCAAATAGTTGCTTAAAAATTGAAAATTATGACAACGACATTTTGTTCAGACGAAAATGCAACAGAGAAATTTTTAACTAGAATTAGAAAAAGATGCGACAAAACCTAAACTACCAAAAAGTGTGGGACAAGCGACACCTAAGCCCCAACAATTAAGATATTTACTCAGTTTCACAGCAAAAAACTAATTAGAAGTTTAAAAATGGATAACAAATTTATCCGAAATTTAAGTGCTACTTACTACGAACATTTAAAGTAAACAAACTTGCCACAAGTCGACCGCGCGGAGAATAAAGAAACGGCACGAAAGGGCGTTCGAGGAAGCGCGCGACCGAGACCCGAGGTTGTAGTGATGAGCGAAGAACTTCGACAACGACAAATGTGTTTAAAGCTAATTATTGATCAGAACTAGCTAATCCAATCCATTCATTTTTCAGTTTTAAAGAGCTTCAAGTTTGAAAAATAATCTTGTATGCAAAACATATGCAATTAATTGAAGAAATGCATTTATATAGCGCTAACAAGTCCTTCAGTTGTCTCGTTCTTATACAAACGCACTTCTCCCTCTCTTGTGGTAAAAAGCACAGCTCTCAACTAAAACAAACACGGGCCTAAAATATAAACTGATAACCTTTGAACTAGTTTGATTTCAAGTTAGATTTAACTACACTCTAGGTAACCTAGATCTGCGTTCCAGTATCAAATCGTAAAGTGAAAAAAAACGACGCTAAACATCTTAAGAATGAATCGTTATTTTATCTCCACTGTCTTTGCTGTCGCTGCAATGGCGATTGTTTACACGACTGCTGACGATGCGAAACAACTCAAGGTACATAGAACTCTATTTAATAGGAACAATGAGGCTAAAAACAAGGAAAAAGGTGTTAAGAATAATCCTATTTATAAGTATATAATAACTTAAGAAGGAATGAAAAAACTGTATTTTTTAAGAGCGGCCTGTAGTTCGAAATATTTTGCAATTATAGTGGATATGGACCTTGCTAAATGGGTGGAACAGGGGTGAAAAAATTTTTTCGTACTCGATCGAGACTTTAACATTTTATGTTTCCAACTGATAATGTCATTAGTGGTTCAGGCAAGTTTCCAAGTTTTGAAATCTGCTGGCATATTCCTAACTTTTATAAAAAAAGCCAAATTTCGGCTGATGATATACCTTGAAGTTTTTCTCAGAATGGTAGCATTGTCTTGGCAACCACTGAGATGTCAAAATATTTCGTGTCGTAGTCACTTAAGAAACGTGTTTTTTGAAAAAAAATAAAAATCTAAGAGTACCTTGTTTACCATATATAACCAGTTCCATCACTATTACACTTTTTGTTGAGCAACGGGAACAGAAATAAAGTAACGTATCAGGACTAGAAATAAAGAGGCGATTTTCAGAACCAATTTCTACAGAACATTCTGAAGGTGAAATCCTTAAAATTTCAGCCAAAACAGCATCTGCTAAATTCTTCCAACAAGAACCCATTCTTTTCATGTTGCCAGTTTAGGAGAATTTTGCTTTTCATCTTTGCTAGTTTTCTATGTTTGATCAATTTTAATTTTCTCAATACCGAATATCGTATTATAATGTAAGAGTTATCTAAGGAGAAGTTACGTGTTGATAAACTGGCTGGGGTTGAAAAAGGGCCGTAAGCACTTCTAGCACAAAATCAATAACTATGTCAGTTTACAAGACTGAACGTGCAGAATAAACCAGTTATTCATCAAATATTAAAGCCGTACAAACCTCGTTTTGGGTAACGCATGATTCTGGAAGTTTACCTTAGGAACGAGGCTGGTATACGAATGGGCCATTGGGGTATATCGTAATAGAGACAAAAGAATCTCAAATTGCTGCCATTCATAAATAAGGTCTGTACTTGTTAACAATAACAAATAACAAACTCCTCGAAGGCAAGGTTCTACAAAAATAAAAACAAAAAACAATTCCTTTTTGCTACTCACTATAGGTCTGCGCTGCCAAGTACAAAGAGTGTATGAAGAGTGTCACAGATAACATGAGGTGTGCCGTAGTGCTGGGTGAATGCTCACGGCCCTGGTTGCCACATTCTTTTGTGGTAGGTAGAAATAATTAGTTACACTGTCAGGCTCTGGGTTGGCGGTCTGTATGGAAGGGGATCGGGGGCCAGGGGTGCGATGAGTGGATGGATGCGCCCCTCCACTCCCCCCTCCTCCCCCCCCCCCACCACCACCACACCCGCGTGGGTCCACTTCTTGAAACTATTTGAAAAGACGACTTTATCTTTTGTGTTTTTCTAAATTGATTCTGAGGTAATACCCAGGTTTGGGGTTGATTTGAGCGATCTGATTTTGTATAGATTAGAATCATGGACGGAGATATCGTAAGAAACATGAGAAAAAGTAACCACATTTGAAAGATAAAAGAAATGCAAATTTTAAACAAGTTTTAACTTTACATCTAGTAGTTTGCACAATTTGCACAATATTGTTTCTTGCCGCTTCGCCTCTCCTTGAAGAAGGAGAGAGTCTTATCCGAAAAGTCCTGACGTTTAAAAAAAAGGTTGTTTTAACGATTTAACTGGAGAAACATTAGCTTTTTTTTTTAGATAGTTGTTAACAATGGTAACACCCAGTTTTTATCAAATACGTTCTCAACTTAAATTTTATCAGATAAGCTTGCCTAATAACAATATATATTACAGGAAACCTTCAACAGAAAGATAAAAATCGGAACTGGAATTAATTTTGAGTGATGTATTGTGTCGTTTCACAAATACACGTACTTGAAATGCGTCGGTCAACGTCAAATATGATGACAAGGAACAAGATTTGAGGGGGGTTTTAAACACAGAGAATTAATTTGTTGTTACATATATCGGCATTGTCACTAGTGTTAACACTAACCACAAGGTGCATCTTTCTCTACTGCAGGCAAAGTGCCAGCCCCAGTTTTACCAATGTCTCAGAAATGGTTCCAAGGGAAAGAACTCGTGTGCTTGGACTTTTATGGAATGCCTTGGCGAGCAAGTTTTGGCTACAGGGCGCGTTTCCTCCGCTGCAAATTAAAATTTCCTGTATTTACGATGCCTGAGTTGATCTTCGATAGATTTGTTAACTCACTCCTTAAAATCACGTTTAAACAAGAATAAAAGGTTGCAATTAAAGAGGTATTACAAAGTTTATGTACAAATCACAGAATACACAAACGTACCACAAACGGTACATGTATTATTTTCATTGTCTTAAATCAGTAAAGATATTTTAAGAACATGTTCAACCACATTTGAGGCTGATATTTAAGTTTAAAAACTCAACGTTCTTATAAAACAAAAAGAGTGTATTCTTGCGAAACCCAATGGGGAACTCAAGGTTCTATATTTTCATTATGGCATTCAATATCTTCTTCTCTCTCTCTTCTCTTTCTCCAAGGGTCGGGTTTAAAAGTGCTTATATAGTTCTTTTATTTAAGCTACATTATCAATGCGGAAATAGCACGTGAGACATAAAGTCTACGTGACAATTTCGATATTAGACTCTCACGTGCAGAACTAAATTGCTCGAAGAAGATACAAAAAGTTATCTTTTTTATATCCAGAAAGACTTAGAGCCAGTGTTGTTATAAATAAGCTCATCCCAATTCTTTTAATTTTCATCCGCTAGAACCATAAAAACTATAGGTACACTCCCTGTTTGAAGTTCAGTCAAGGTTTCATACGTGCACGACTTAAGTCCATCCGGAAATGTACTAAAACAGTTGCAATAACATAATATTTTTAATTAAGCTTCTAAAGACTTCTATGAAAACCAGCCTTTACTGATTTCTAGTCAAACCAGAATGTGAATTTCTTTACTAATTACATTAGGTGTTTTACTTCGTGTGTATAAAGAGAATTGGTTAATGTTTAACGTAATATATTACTCTGAAAGATATAACTACTGACGTACTGACGTCTTGAAGACCAAGGCGTTGTTACACTCTTAGAGATAAGGAGGTGTTCTAAAAAGTTCCGTGTGTCAAAACCGCAGTTTTACACTATCACGTTTTGCAATCAAAATAGGCCATTGTCCATTCTACATGGCTGATTTTGTTACCTAACACGAATCTGTTACTTCTGTGAAATGAATACATTGAATATAACCCAAAAAAAGAAATTGAGTTTTATGTATAGATAAAGAAAAAGCCTCGTTTGATAAAGGTGTCGACAAAGTTTCTCTGTGTTAATACTTTTCAATATTACTATTATATTGAATTATTTCAATTAGCGCCTTCAAGTCATTGTTGACTTTGTTTCTTGGCATTTGAAGATAATGTGATTTCCTCCTCTTAACGAGACAAAACACTTCCGTCACACAAAATAAACACAAGGTCCAAATTGTATTAATTGCTAATCCCAACAGCACGTGATTAGATTTCATGTTTCAGCTATCTCTACATCGGTTCATCTTAGTTCTTTGTTCCAATAGCAAGCAAGTCGATCTCCGTGGCTTTCAAGATGAAGTTTATTCTGGTTGTTGTTTTGCTTGGCCTTTCAATTGGAGTATATGCCAACCAAGGCAAAAGTAACGTCGCCAAGTTGTTAGTAAGTGGGAGATATGCTATTAACCCCTTTCCTGCTAAATTTCTAGCTAAAAATCAAAGTCATAAAATCTAAACAAAATTGCAAACTTTAGAATTTTTTAAAACAATGAACATTTTCAGAATCTACTTGTAAAGACAGAGAAAATGAATAGTTACTTTTTAAGTTTTCAAGCTGTGGTTTTGAAGTTAGAACATTTTTAGTTTTTGCAAGATCGTGTTGAGCAGTATAAGGGTTAAGCCGTATAGCCGTATAACCGTAACGGTTGTTACGGTTCAAAAGAATAGCCAGCTGACAAATACAGTTCTCAATACTTAGTTAGGTCCTTTCAAAAGCAGTGCTACAGTTGTGCTAAGATCACCTGACTGACTAAATCTAACTTCAAAACGCCTTTAGCACGGCGTTTGAAACCAACCCGCGCCATTCAGGTTGTACGACAAGCTGACCCGTGTTACACGACTTTAGCTCGAGCTAATCGAAGCTTGTTTCAGACGCTGTGCTATTGCTTGCTTAGCAATACTGTCGCATGTTGTTTGAAACCAACCCGCGCCATTGTCGGGTAGCACAAGAAGTTGACCCGTGTTACACGACTTTAGCTCGAGCTAATCGAAGCTTGTTTCAAACGCCGTGCGTAACTCGCGCCGGAGTCGAGCTAGCCTAGCCGACAACAGTAGCACGGGCCTTGGGGAAAAACTAACAAAAAATAGAATTTGTATTTCCTTTATATTTTTTTTCTTTAAAAAACACAATCCCGCCTCGATTAGCTTTGCTCTTTGCGGGAGCGGATAATTATAAATCAGTATGTATGTAAACATATCTGAAGTAAACTTGAATGGTACGTTGGAAGCAAACTTTTCGAGAATATCACTGTTTTATTGCACCAAAGTACAAATTTGTAAAATAAATGTTAAAAAAAAAACTTTGTGTAAAGTGCAATAAATTTAACTAAATGCAAAAACTAATGTATACTATAAAGCTTCAAGTCTGAGTCATTTTAAGGTTAACACACGCAGGGATGATGGCACTAGCTCAGTTTAGGTTCAACGAAAACCTAGTCTCAAAAATATACCAAAGCATGTGGCTTTGTTAAGCTAATACATACATTCATTATATTTTGGCTTGAGTGCTTAAAGAGTTATAAAAAAGTTCCCGTGTATTCTGCTTGCCTTATACCGGCTAGCGTCAACCTAGAAAACGAACTAATTACTTTAGAGACATAGACATTTCCAGAAATGATAACATTTAAACTTTCCGTTTATTTTATTATTGCGTAACTATGAACTGTAAACCTAAATATAAACTGTAAAAACTCTCTAAGCCGTGAAACCGTGAAATGGAAATAAAATCTTGTAGTCTTGTCATAATCAATAATTCAATTTGAAAATATAAATAGTTGCACGATTTACAGCTTAATTCGGTTTAATAGCGCAGAAAGAAAGCTCAGAGTTGTGAGTTGGTGATAAAATATATGCAGATATATGTCTTATGTTTGTTTTGTCATTTTTTATCATCACTTGCAGTTGTTCAGGTCTCCAAGATTTCTTATTCTTTGAAAACTTAAGCTCCTCTGTTTTTATTTTCTTTTCAAATTTAGGCCTGCCGTGCTGACCATTCTGCGTGCTTGACCTCAGTTGTGCGTGGATTGGGGGCAAAAAAGCGACTGCTTTGTCTGAACAAGTTCATAAGCTGCCTGATTACGAGCAACATTTTCCCGCCGAAAACAGTGGTAAGGGCTAGGAAGGCGCTGTCTTGCACTCATAACAAAATTTTACGCGCGAACAAAGTTTGTGCGCATGCTAGCTTAGTATAACAAGTTTATCCGGTAGGAACAAACTCTGACTATGAACGCTAACCTACTCAATATCTATTGAGTGATAGACACAGCGAGTCGCGAAACTGCATGCCGGTGTTGTTTTTTAAAACAAAAATCAATGGTAGATTCTTTAACCACTCGTTTATATTATTTTAAGTCCGAAGGTATAGTATACTAAGTTGGTTTTTACTACTAACAGTTGCGTAATTATTCGTTTTTAAGCCGCACCATGTTTTCACATAATTGCTAAATCTTGAACGCAAAGTCGCCTATAGTAAAGAAGGCGCGTTCGCTATTTGACTAGTTTCTACCACTGGTAAAGAGAAATCTGTCAAGCTGTAAGTGTTAAGAGAGTATTTGACATAGAAATAAGATGCATAGATTCGGTTGTCTACAATTTTGAACTCGTTGACGAGAATTTCTGAAATACGAGAAATGCACCGGCAAGGGGGGCTAAAAAATAAACGGAATCCCCGGATGGAAACCACATCAAAATTAAGTTTCTGCGAGAATATGCTGCTTTCTCGCTACGCTTGACAGCAAAAATTCAAACTACTTCAGCAACTGTCGCAACGAGTGCACCTAAAGTTTAAATTCTAACAATAGCCGCAAAATATTCTTGACTCTAAAAAAGAAACGTACGGAATACATATAACTACACTAGAGTAAAAAATGTGCACAAAATTTTTATCCTATCGTCGTTTTAAACTATTTTTTCAATTTTACCCGCCTATCCATCCCCTAGCGTAAAGTTGATAGGAAGTACAGAATGAATTTATCAACGAGTATTGCTTGTTTTTCACAGAAAGTTTGCCAGCCTCGCTTTGAAGATTGTCTGTCTAAAGCGAATGGAGATGTTCAGAAATCCGAAGCCTGCGGTGCGAGATTTGTGGTCTGCGGCACACTAAACAAATAACTTGAGCTTCAGTCGAACTCTGTTATTTTCATCCTGTGCTTCACTGGCAATAAAGCGAAAAAGTTATATTTGTTGAGTGTTCGACTCGTAATCCTAGGGTCATAAGTTCCAGCACTGGTCAGACCATTGTGTTGCGTCTTTGAACAAGATGTTTTACCTGACTTTGTTCCAGTCGACTCAGCTGTATAAATGAATACAAGTTCTGCTGGGGGCTAACGTGCGATAGATTAGTGTCCTGTCCAGGGGGAGTCAAAGACTCTCATCCACTTAACACTACAGAAAACGGAGATAAGCGCCGGCCCTATGAGCCACTTCAACTTGAGAAAGGATTTAGCTTTTTCATAGGAACGTCTTGCCTCCTCGCAGACGTTATTTGTGTCAGTCCTTCCCAGTTCCCTCCCCCACATTTACCGACCCCGGAAGGATGGTAAGCTGAGTGGCCTTTAGCGGGAAAGAAGGTCGCTCAAATATTCAACCCTCGACCAGGCCGGGGATCGAACCTCCCCATGTGGGGGAGGGAACTGGGAAGGACTGACACAAAAAACCTCTGCGAGGAGGCTAAGGAACGTCAGGCTAAAAATCGACCAAAATTTAAGAACATGCTAAGAACACACTCGAGGCTAAGAAATGGCTGAGAGCTTTATGTTGTTACATTACGGCACAAAACTTTGGATTGATTTTGATTTCTTCATATCTTTACTATACATGCTTCTGGAACGCTCGACTTGAGTTCAAAAGGGAAAAGCAAGTAAATTTTTCCGTGCCTCGATGTTCTCTTATAGTTGCACACCGAATCACAATGTACAGTACGATGATAACATTAAGTTAAAAAAATGTAACAATTTGAGACTTAAATCCCAAAAGAATTTACGAATATTCAGCTTCGGCAAGAACATAAGACGTTCATATAAGAAAAAGTGTGTATTTTATAAACCACAGCTATAAAAGTCAGTCCTGGTAATGTATCTGTTCCCCGGCCCTATAAGTTTTTGTAGTTTTTGTTGTGACTCGCCGGCCAGTCCCAAATGCTTCAAAGAGTCTAAACGATAGCTTTGAGCAGTTTTCTCTCGGCAATATCACCACATTTTCAATTCTAGCTTTTAAGACAAATTTAGTTATGGCTGTCTGAAAGATATATTGTTAATTCTTCATTCATGATGAGGAAAACATGCATCAAAAACGTGGTAGATCCTTTCAAGAACTGACCCTGCGCATTTTACAACGCACCGATCCCGCACGCCTATTTAAGCGAACAAGATCACAGCCCGCGGGAGGAAGCGGCGGGGGGGAAG
>JAOBAT010057345.1:0-27053 GCA_026413305.1 Hydrozoanthus tunicans | reverse complement strand
CCCCCCCCCCCCCCCCCCCCCCCCCCCCCCCCCCCCCCCCCCCCCCCCCCCCCCCCCCCCCCCCCCCCCCCCAACCATTGACCCCACTGCTCATAAAAAATAAAGGGCTCAAAAGAAGACGACGATTTTCTGATCATTGAGGAACCATGTTATCTAGTGTCGACCTGTATTATTAGATGGTGGATTGATGAATTAGTCATTTTGGTCTTGTGGACAGATCGCTTATAACTTCTTGTCCACATCCATTAATACAAGTCAGCGGAAACTTTTTGCATTCCTTTTTATGATTCTAGTGAGAAGAAAAACACAGTCAGTAACAATAATTGCATGATTAAAACTCAAGGATTCTTTAAGCAGTTGATTGTCATTATAAGGGCCGATTAACACTTGGCTTTCAAAGTTAAAAGGTACACCAGGGAAGGCTTAAAATTGCAAACTTAACTTGCTGCGAAATTTAAGCAGTCATAATCGGTTTTGCAATATTCTGTGGATGTTTCATATATTCCGATATTTTGCGATGATAGTTTCCTCTGATTTTGGTTTAGTCAACAAAATTCATTTGTAGAAAACTAAAGACAATATGTTCTTGACTACACATAAAGAAATTGTGGCTCGTTGTACTTATTAGAGTTTGTCAACTCATATGAAATAAACATTGATCTTAATTCTTATGTGCGATACCAGCTCTTAAACAACGTGAACTAACCTGCTATGAAGGTACTAAGTAATTAAGGAGAGTAAATTCATATTATGCATCTACTCTTACCCTGGGATAAATGTTTTCTACATCCCAAACCCACCTCTTTCTCCTTCTTTGTTATCCAGTCTCCACAATAACTACAACACACCAAGCGCCACTCACATTCCTCCTCAACGTGTTTCTTCATCTTCTTTCTGGGAAGTAACTTCAAACAGAACTTGTTGCTGCAGTTTTCAAGGTGTGTCTTAAAACAAAACGTAAAAAAATGCAGAAATATTTTCAATACGAGCTATGCGTCTCACCAAAAAGGTTTGCCTGTTTCCTCTTAGGTTGATTTTGAAGTTGCAAAAATCTAAACTATTCATCAATTAATTTATGTACAAGTTTGCAACTAAGTTGTTGCAAAAAATGAAGCGAGCAAAAGGTAGTCTGAAACTTGGATATATAGTTGAAGAAATTATTGGTTTACAAGTTGAAAACTCAAAAAGAATTCTGAGTCACTGAAGTGAATCGAACCCGTATTTGAAAAAATAGAACTAAAATAAATTTATTTCAAAATTTCAAGGTTTTTGACAACTTAAATGGTGGCTGTGGCGGGCACTAACAACAGTTTATTGTGTTTGCTGGAAAGGGAGCTTCTGGGGTGGAAGAGATGGCAGACGGCTCATTACAACCAGACTTTGTACAGGAGAGCTGGTGCTATACTCGGGCCAGGAAGAAGCAAAGCGCCACACTCACACACCTTTATCAACCAAGATCTTTGGCAACGTCCAGACAACAGACGGTGGAGGAAGCTATCCTAAAAAAGACACTGCAAATAAACTCGACACACCCTGCGCAAACCGCCCTTCAACACGTCACCAAAAGGCAAGCAATGACATGGAATCCCCGAGGCAAAAGGAAGCAACGCAGGCAAAGAAACACATGGCGCCGTAATCTAAATGCCGACTGCAAGAAAGCAGACACAGAACCGAGATGCCTGGAGGACCCTTAGATGGCCTATGCCCCTGGAGGGGTAGTAGGCATAAGTGAGTAAAGAAGCGTTTTAGCTACGGTGTTAGATATATTAAAGACTCCCACACTAATCGTCTTAACTAATTATTAAGGTTGTCAACCATCAATGTCATTAAAAAGATATGTCTGTTAATTCTGTTTTGCTTTTCTTGTTACTACATATACAAACCTGGAGCTCGTCTTCTCGTAGCTTTCCAACCCAGTCACATTTCGGCCCTTTGCATTTGACGCGTAGATCTAGGATCTCTCGTTGTGTGTTGACATCCTTAAAAACATCCTAAAATTTAAAAATCGCGATCGTGTGAAAGATGCTAAATGAGAGAATGAAAGGCAAGGTGTTTTTTTAGGTTTGTGTGAGCACTCTCCTAAGACATCCACTAATTGACATCGCTAAGCACAAAATTTGAGAGCAGTTAAGTTTTGAAAACATTAAAAATTGTTAGGTTCATAGTCTTTTTAAATGTATGCGAACGCCAGATATCCTGATGATAGATAAGATTTAAAAAATCTAAAGTGGGAATGCTTGGTTACTATTGCTTCAATATTGCCAAAGTTCTCGATTCTCGTTTAAAATTCGTCCCTTAACCAAAGGGTCTTGATGTACTTATTACCTATAAAATCAAAGAATCGCTTTAACTTTCCGTTTGTTCAGAAGATACCCAGCGGGTTCGCCGGATGTGAAGTTTTAATAGAACTACAACATATAGAGTTAAGACTCGGTACGTTTACAGAGCTAGATTTTGCGAATAATATGAAGACAAACTTGGATTAGCTGAAGGGGCTTTCAATAACAAAAGCATTCATTGAATTGTCTTGTCACGTAGCCTGATTTTATACTTTAGTTGTCCGCCGTAATCTAAAAAAGTAAACCCTATTTAGACTGGGCATTTTTTGAGTTCCTGCGACTTGGAGAAGAGGGAGTTTTGTAGCCCCCTTAAGAACTCTGTTTCTGTAAATGTTATTGATGTATGATATTCTCAGGATTCTATTTAGCACTCACCTTGTCGATATCAAGCTTACAGCGGTCTATTGGACAGAGATTATTGGATCTGAAATACGAGCAGCGAGTGTAAGAAACTTGTGGAAGCTATATTCAGTACTCCAATTACCATATTTTCCTATACCTACATCAAGCGCATCGACCTTCTCTTCTAGCGGTTTATTGTCAAATTATGTCGTTTAAGCTTATCTGTGAGCAATAAGTAGCCTTAAATTAATGTAAGTATCATTTCTTAAAATCCAAGAAACAAGAAATAACCAACCTTGCGTACGTATATAACGTCATGTCACAAGCAAACCCCAGGGGGGAGGGTACTCCCTATATTGAGGTGGTAGACCGTTGTACTTTTAGGGGTTTTAACTGTCAGTCCGGTTTTCTTTAGGAACTTTTTAAAGAAATCCTGTGTTAAACTAAAAGCCTGTTAGAATGCTTGTAGTCACGTGTTTTTGAAAACGATAAGATAAAAGAGCTTTGGCGAACGTCCTATTGCGTCCGCCCCTTCATTTACTGCATGTCCAGTTCAGTGCAATACGAGGGGGCTTAGGGCCAATCCGCTAGCTATCCAGGTAAAACTGTAGCTTTCAATTGGTATTTTTAGGGAAATTTTAAAGCCAAGAGGTATTTTCAGGGTAAAATTATTTTATGCCTTTGTCTTTTTGGGGGTTTTAATTGGGGGATTTTCCTTTACTCCCCCCGAACCAATAGGCGATTTGCACTAACGGGTCACGTGACCCTTTGGCTGGCAAGCGGGCTCGAGTGATTTGCCAGCCAAGATGGCGGTCGAGTCAAACACTGCCTGAAAAACCAGGGCAGGATTTATCAATCTTCACGAATCATTTATATATATCAATGAAGTCAACGAATTCAAGCATTTAAGGTATGTCTGGGTGATCCTCACAACCAAGAAACACTCCTAGGGCATCTTTGTAAAGTTGTTTTGAACGCTTTCGCTTGTTGCGAGTTGAAGTATTTTGACCTTGGATTGACCTTCAACTTGTTGTTAAATGGATTACTTTGCTAGTTTTTCTACCAAACTTGTCATTGGGTATGCTTGTGGTTTATCTCGACAGGATAAACAACATGGGCGTGTTTTGCAAATTCTAAAAACAGTTAACAATTAACTATAAAAGATGGATGATTGAAACAACCATTTCTTATGGTTATAACCACTAGCAAATGGTAATTTCTACCCTTTATATTTTGGTCAGATAAGTACCAGGTATAAGTGGTTGAAACAACCGTCTCGGCAATAGTTATAAGGACCATTACAAATGGTTGAGTTACAAATGGTCCAAATTGCCCAAATTATTTTGGTTATATTAACCATAAATAATGGTTACTGTTCGTAGACAACTGATTGTAAGATGATTAAAGCAACCAAACAAAATTGGTATTATTAATCATTTGTCATAGTTGTATTTTTTACCAATTTAAGTAATGGTCCGTATAAGAACTATGGAACCTCCCATTGTTCTGCGGCATTTCGCTTTTCCCAAGCCGGAATGTTTAAATTTTCACACTGAGAACACATCAACATGTGTACAACATAGTTTTAAGGTAAAAAGCAGTGAAACTCGTTTTAAAAGCAATGTTTCTTTTGTACTACAATAATTTGGCCAATTATAGAACTCAAAAACAATTTAAGCAAAGGAAACATTTTAACTTGTTCCCCACAAGAAATTTTTCTCAAATTTAAAAACAGAAATGTTTCAACTAAGAAGGATTGAATGAGTTAGCTGGAAACAAATACATAAGCTTACTTATGAAGATACGGTCAATTTTTAAAGCTTAGCCAATCAGATCAACAGTTTAACAATATCACAACTAGCACCTTTTTGCATTCCACTGCCGTTGACCTCCCTAGCTCTTACTCGGATCGTTACTTAATTGTTGAAATACATATTGGTCAAATCAACCATATACAATGGTTAAATTCTGACGATAATCAAATTGGTAAAAACAAACATTATGTTAGTGTTCCAATTAACCTGGAACAATGGTTAAATTGTAACTATTTTAAACATGGTCAAACCTACCAAACGGCGTCGGTCAAACCAACCACCAATAATGGTCAACTTTCAACCTTTTCTTACTTGGTCAAAACGACCAAATTCAATCGCTTTATCCAGTAGAAACACCATGAAATAGTTTTGTTGAAAGAATAAATTACAAACAGGTTTATCCCTAATCAATGCTTAACGTAGAATATTTTTTTAGCGTAGGTAACGACGGGTATTTGATAGCCGCCATTTTCGCTCGGCGATCGGTTTAAATTACTTGATCTTCCGTTCAGTTTGTGGCTTCAATTGCTTTATCGAGTGAAATTTTATTTTGACTTCACTTTGTTTTCATTTCGTTCCCATTTTGTTTCGTTGATTATAGTATTAAGCCCTTTCAGTCTCTTAAATTATAAATGCCTAACCAGACCTTTCAAAAAAAAGCGCCCAAGACTTCAAGGGACGCGGTGCTGATGTACATACAGTATAAAATTTTTGCTTTACATTTCGAAGGCTTCATCTCGTGCATTTCAATCCTTAGTCTTCGAGAATCGAAATTTCAGGCAAACTTTCGCAGCGCTGAGGCGAAATCTCAAAGTGGTTAAGCGATTTCTTTCCGCCAAAGCTTCTCACCCTTGCAAAAATTCGCACGAGATTTCGTTACTAAACAAATTGAACAAAACTTGGGACCGAAAGTAAATCTCGCGACGTTAATCTTTTGAGCATAACTGCATGTAACTGTTGCTAAGACTTTCGAAGTTAAAACTTAGATGATCGTCTCTCAACATTAGTAAATGAATATTAATCAGTAAAAACTAATGACCTTCACAATAATCATCATCGAAATGACAGGGTCGTAACGAGGTATTTTTTAGTTTATCGTAATTCATGGCATGTTAAGATATCCTATGCGCATCACGAAAAAGGCAAATTTAAAAATGTCAAAAGATAAAGATTTCAGTTTCAAATATATTTGACTAATCGCACTCACAACAAAAGTAATGAGCATTAAAGTGCGTGCTCGCGAACTCCAACGCCAAGCAAAAATCAGAATAGTAGCACAGATATCACTCTACGAGCGTTGTGTGTGTGACAAGAGCTTTTCTCATTGAAATACCTTGTGGTAAAACTAATTTCCATAACTTCGACTTTTTTTTATGGCACACAATTTTTGTCATAACAACCATTTACTGAGCAACTTACGAATTGTCATGGCACAAGGGTTTGAGTAAAACTGAAAAGGTAAATCAGATTACTGTGTTTCGGCTTTCAGGATGCGCAGCAATTTAAGACTTTGCTGCAATGGCGATGTCGGGCTGGCTATTCAGCGGTACTCAGGTTGTGCAAATGCATTCGCGATTTTTGAACGCTTTTTCCAGGATAATCAATCGGTCTGCAAGAGAGTTCAAACACTATGGCAGAACGTTCCAATTCGAACGCTTTGAAAAAACGTTCAAACGCTTAGGCAGAATTTCCGACTGCTTTTGCAAAACGCTCGAAGGCTTTGACAGAACGTTCGAAAGCGTTCGAACGCTTGTTGAACACTCAGTAAACGCTTTTTCAGTCGAACAGAAAAGCGTCAGGTATGTCTTCGGGTGCTGGGTCACACTTTTCAAAGCAAAGAAACAAGATGGTTTAATAATAACATCATACGTAACTTAACACAACAACCAATCATGCGCACCAAAATTCTTAAATCAAAAGTTCTACCTAACCTGAAGTTCTTGTTTAGTTCTTTGGTTTCAAGCTACAGCAACTGAAGCATTTTATAATCTTTTATAGTTTTATGATCTTAACTGTTTCTGCTTTAAGATTGTTCGAACTTACGTTTTCTAACATGCTTGAACTAAAGAACACCACCACACTTACCTTCTTAGAGACTCAACGAGGCAACCTCGACAGAACTTGTGGCCACATTTAGTCTGCACACAGTCTTTCATCGGCAAATCGCATATAACACAAAAAAACCTTTTCTCCACGGTAGAAATGAACTCGTACTCGTATCCTCTTGGTAGAGAGGCATTTTCTCCTGCTTCCGCCATGTTGTTTAGCACAGAGTAAATTGTACACGTTGTCGACTTAAAGCTCGGCCGCTGCTTGTCCTTAACTAGCAGAAGTGCAGTTTCCTTCAACTCGCTGCTCTTCGATTATAAGGACTATTGGGACCACTCTTAGTCTGTATTGTACGTAGTGTCTTCGATTTTGAGAAAAAAGCGCTTAGTTTCAAATCGTAGCACTTCAATAAACACGAAGGTGTTAGTCTACGGTAGCTGGGCTATAGACGGGGATTGATTTACATACCTGGAATTAGTTTGACCCCAAGTTCTGAGAAACCCTAAACCGGAGGATATTGGCCAACGGACGTAACGCAAGAATGTTTATTTTAGGCAGAAAAAGGAAATGCGATAATTTCCTTTCATTTAACAGACCTGTAACAGTGACTTTTAAAACTGTCTTTAAATGTTTCAATATAGTGCATTTTCCAGCACTCAGATTAGGCCGATCAAAATTGAAATGACACCTGAAACAGAAAATTGGCAAGAATCGCAACAATATGCATAATAGTTGCCACAAGCAATTTACTTCACAATGACTGTGATAGATCTAATGTCTAGATCTATCGATACGATAGAAAAATTGTAGTTGAGTAAGTATAGATATACATAATAAGACGGTTTATTAAAAACTAACTGCTCTGCGTGGAAAAAGATTTTTAAAACTTTCGTTGAGTTATTGTTTTTAAAATCAAAAATTTTAGTAATAAGGCATCTAAACAATCCTTCTGAAGGAGGGAGTCTTGAAACAAAGACTGAAAAGTCAAATTTGTATTTGAGAGGATTTATTTTCTCTTTAAAACTAACGAAACCTTTTGTTAGTCAAGTTAAATCCATCGTTGTTAATTTAAGACGGGGGGGAGGGGTGAGAAGGGGGGGAAGAGGGGCATCATTTCGAAGTTGAAAGGGTAGGGATGACCGTTGGAAAGTCTGGATCCCCAAAACACCCTAAAAATACTAAGGAACAAGCATTTTCCACCCTCAAAATTACCTTCCGCTTTGAAAATTACATTAAATTGGTATCTTCCCTAAAAAGCTAGCGGGGCACTACTATAATTTTCTCGTGTTGCACTGAACGTGGTGTGCAGAAAATAAAGGCGCGAGCACCATAGGACTTTTGTCATAATTTCTTAACAGCACGCACGTTTGCTAAAACAAAGAGACCGCGAGCAGTCTAATAGCTTCTCGTTTTTCAACCCTAAAAATACCAGGCTCTTTGGTTAAAACCGGTTTTCCCTTAACAACCCCTAAAAACTACCGGCTGACTACTTTAGCCCCTAAAAATACGACAGTCATAACTATCACGTCTGTATACCATCCAAATATAAGGAGAACCCCCCTACCCAAGGGGGGTTGGAAAGGGCCCTGGTGCATTCTGACTGCTTGCGCCTTGTTGCTTACCCTGTTACTGTGATGATGTATTTCTCCTCCAATGACAATAATTTTTGTTCTGATTAATCAGTGACGTTTGTTTCTTATGCATAGCAATTCCTACAATTTATAAACCTTGTATGCCTCATACTAAAACTGCTCGCAACAACATTAATATGGATCAATCACAAACCACAATGCTAGAGCAAGATTATATGGAACAGATATTTTAAGCACAAGTTAGGCTTTTGAATTTCCCATTTGCCAGCCTTTTCCAAACACGTGTAAGGTCGCCATCCACTCAAAGAAATATAGGGGGGGAAAGCCTTTTGGGGGAGAGGGTGCATGGTATATCTTAAAAATGCTCTTTCTCAAAAATCAAACACTGGAAGACTGAAAAAAGCATACAGGTGTAACCACAGGCGGCCCAGGCACTAAATCGGTGTGGGATTACAAATACAGCATATGCATGGAATCACGAGCGAAGTACAACTGAAAATTTGATTTTCTTGTTTTTCTGGCTGGTATTTTTGGTTTCTAATCGATTTTGATGCCCTCTGGGTAAAGGTTGGAGACTTCACTGGCCACCAACCCCAGCTCGATCGACAATTTATCCATTACAATCCCTTTCAATGACTTCAGACGAATACAGCTCACCGAAGGACAATAATTCTCCTATCATGATATTGTATACATCCATAAATAATTTACGTATGAATTATTTACGTATACATCCATTTTCTCTCTAATTTTGCTCGAGGTTTTCTTTCTCCAACAGCGCACACCTTCTTAGTTTGACACCTGAGCTTTGTAACCTTACCTGATGTTGGAATACATCGTTCTGATAGGCCGCTTGTTGCCATAGTACAACGACATGGAACGCATTGTCATCCCCTCCTCTGCAGGGAGAGTAGGTTTTGCGGTTTAGTTATGAATACTGTAAAACTAATCTTGAAAATTTTCACAGAAAAAGTTCCATATTTTTAAAGAAACACTTCGAAGTTAGGGAGATGTAATCAATGCAATTCAAAATCGCACGACCGTTTGTATTGAACGGTGGCCTACCACTGTCACGACAAAAGCTTGAAGAAAATTACAACGTAAATAGCTTAGTTTTGAAGTTTTAACCACTGCGAGAACAACCTAGCTAAAATTTTGCCATCCTTCATTGTTCTTTAAGAAGAACACTTTCATCTTTTTCTGTTCTCAAAGCGTAAAAGTTTGGACAAGAAAAAAGCAAACTAGCCCGGGATGATCGAAAAAGGCAAACGAAAAATGTATTTTTTTACAAGCCGTTTGTTTTTCCGGCTTCGTAGTTCTTAAAGTCCATAATTTTATTTAAGGACGCCTTGTTCTTTAGCTTCATCGTCCCTAGTTGGGAGGGGACTTATCAAAGAGGGGGGCTTATTTAAAATTTGAATCTCTAGACGGGAAGTCTAGAGATGGATGCTTATTAGAGAGAGGGGGTGGAGGGATTAATAGAGCGTTTACGCTATTTTTGTTCCAAAACACGTCACAGTAAGCTATTGTTTTATATGAAGATTTGTATCATTTTCATGAGGAATGTATTTTTTAAGTTAACAAACACCCCATGATAATTTTTTGAATATTTGACGCTGACCAAAATGTTTCACTGAGACACCCAAACAAACGATTTTGCAATAAAACACAGTCAAATTTTAGAGTGCAGCATTTACTAAAGTACAGCCTTTTGGCTCAGTTCGTTACACCGAGTAACTTACATAACGCTTCTGCCAGCGGCAATATCTGGCTAGTAAAAGCTGCTATCGCAAATTGCCTATTCGTCAATGTCGATTGTTACATTATCACCAACGCATTGTCAATACTTACTTATCGATTGTCAGCGTGGCTCAGTGGTTAGGGTGCCGGATTTGCATGCGGCTGCCCCGGGTTCAAATCCCACTCTGACCACTGACAGGATTTTGCTTCGGTGGTCCCAGAGTCAAATCCACCACGCTTGGAAATTGCCAACTGGTCTGCCTCCAACCAGTTGGGATTCTTAAATGTAGTCATATTTGTTCAGGATTTTAATGATGACACTGAAAAGCCCCTTGGGGGAGTTGTCATTGCGTTGTTATTATTATCATTGTTATTGTTATTATTATTATTATTATTATTATTATTATTATTATTATTATTATTATTATCATCCTACATATATTCAGGAAATTTTTGACATATTGAAAAGCCTAAAATAAAAATTAAAAAAATGATTACGCGATTGTAACTTGCTGCAGCTGGTTCATTTTGTTTCTGTAATCAGTTCTTCTGAGAACAAACAACTGCATTAATTTTAACTACATGTTCATCAAACATCCCCTGCACTCTGATCGGATTCTGTTTGCGGGCGCTGCACGACTCTCCGGATAATACTTATATCACTAAGTTCGACATTCCATGATTTTAATATATCGTCAACGTTTACCTCGGCACCTTGATTAGGTTTTTCTGTGCTTAGAGAGACTTTGGAATAAATGTTGTTAACTTGATTCAGAACTTTCGACAAAGCACGAAGATCCGACCAACTTTTACAACGATGTCGTGTTTGCGCAGGCGTATTGCAGCTCACCCTTCTCTCCATGGAGGGGGTGAGGCAGTAAGAATCTGCAGTTGGTACAACTGAAGGACTGGCCAAGGCGGGGAGGAGCACTGCGTGTTGAGAAGAACTGCTCGATGAACGTTTACGACTAAAGCATTCAGCCAATGGCCCTGTATTGGCAGTCATGGATGCGTTGCTAAGAATGGATCCAGATATGTTGTGTTTACATACTTTTTCGTTCCTTTTTAAGCGGGTTCGTTGTTCTCTTGGTAATGCATTATCAAATCTCTCCAATTTCTTTTGATTGTTTTCTGCCAAATCAATCACAATGGCAGGGAAGTGACGATTGTGAAGGTCGGAATCAGAGTGCGACAGTTTTCTTGACAATGTAGTGCGTGTTGGTTTGACTTGAGTCTTTCGTGAAGATGTTTTACTTATCCATTTCGGGTCAGTTGTCACCCAACATTTTTCGCGAGACAACTTTCTGTTGATTTCTGAGAAGGAGTTCGAACGCTGTCTTTCCAATGGCATTTTGATAGCCCTCATTCTCGGAGTCCGAGATACTAAAGGGCTTTTACTAATTTTCGATGTCGTTTTCACTCCACCAATGCTTTCAACTTCATGTTTTCGTTGGGTGCTCAAATCTATATTTTGTTCACATACTTTGTCTTTGTTACCAGATAATTGCTGTGAATACTGTTGTGTTTTATGAATATCGAAATGAGTCGCATTTCTTCCTTTCCCGACAGTATCAATTCTCGAGCGTGGTTCTTTTCTCGTAAACATTTCATGATCGACTGTTTTTCTACCCATGAATTTAGTCATCTCAAAGTCTCTTTTTTGTGTCCCTTTTACGATTTCGTCTTCGAGTGATTTGCTTGAGCTCTTGACTTGATTGACAGATGAGTTCGTTGAGGCGTCGCAATATAAATCTAACGATCTTGTCCTTCTATAGTAACCATTTGAAGGCTTTTTAACATTATCATATTTTAAAGTTTGTTTTTCAGATTCCATTTTGATGTTAAATTCGTTGTTCTGTGCCTTCTTCTTTCTCTCGTAACCATTCACAACGAGTTCCATCTCGTTGACAATACCAGTTGTGCAATAGTTTTTGGATTTCGGTTCGAATACTTGTATATCGTCTTCAACTGCAATCGCCAGTACAACTCCACCGCAGTGTTCTCCATTGTTATCCTCAGAGGGAACAAAATTCTCTAGTTTAGTTTCAACTGCATTTTCACTTACATTGTTGATGGCTTCTGATGCTTGAGTTATTTTGATTTCTGGCACTTGTAGTGTATTCTTGTGGTGTTTTTTAGAAACGGTTTTTCGAGCAAACATCATTGCTTTCATTATTGTTGAGAACTCTGGTGATGACGAAAGCTTCTGAGAGCTTCCCGCGACAGAAGTCGAATGGCCTTCTTTGAGAAACTCCATCGGTCGTATTTAATTTTACTTTGCATGCACAGTTCTTCAACCAAGCTTTATCTTAGTCAACGTTATTCAGACACTGTTATGCAAAATTCAACTCAACTTACTAGGGTCTTATTAAGCTCCATTTGTTTTGCTATATAAAGTAACCCGATAAAAGAATTAAGCAGCTATTGTTTTGGTTCTATTTTATTTTGAAATGTGTTGAAATTATTAACTTATATTTTTAAACTTCGTTGTTGGCGCGATACACAAAGAATGTAATTAACATAAAAGCGTCAAAGAAGAAAAGTTATAAGCAATTGTTAAACGGGGTATATGCAAGTTTCTAATGTAAACAAAACATAGCAACAGACGAGTCAGAAAATGTCTATTTTCGAAATCCATTATACATTTTTTTGTTTTTTTTTGTAGTATGTCTTATCGTTGCTGTCGATACGTCCCTATGGGCAACGAGGCTTTTAAAACTAAAAACACTCCTAAACTTATTTTTTTGTGTGTCAATGGCATTATTTTGCAGTTTTGTTTTGGTTGTCATAACGATTAACATTTTACTTATATTTCTGTTTTTGTTTTACTAATGGCAACACAAACATGTTAGTCGGAGGGAAGAGAGCCAAAACAAAATTACCTCTCTTAAGCTTCCTTGTCACACTAACTTGTGAAGAAGCGTCATGATATGCACTTTTGAAGTATTTTTTATGCTTGTGGTAAAACGAAAAATAAATTCGATATCCACTCCTTCATATACCTCGTCAAAACGTTACCTTGATTTCTTATAATCAGTACGTTGTTATAGAAAAGTTGATTTTTTAAATCCTTGCCGTAAAATAGACTCGACTGGTAACGTTTTTAAAGTGAAAACAAGCATTATCTCTTGGTTGGAGTAAACGGATTTAATTCCCAAAACGTCAGCACCTTAGCAACTCCCTAGCTATAACTGCAATGCTTTTAAATTATCAACTTTTTATAAGTTATCAAAATTTAGCAATAAACTAAATCGTTTTAGCCATAAGAGAAAATAATTTTCTACTATATATATATCGCACTTCCTTTCTGGCCCAAACTTAAATTTTAACTAAAACGCCGACTACAAACTTCCGGCGGATTCACGTCATTAGAATGACGTAAACACGTTCCTTTTGTAAAAATAACTTGCTATTATAAAGATATATACATAGTAGAAAGTTATTTGAACATCTAATATGAGTTAGTACAGGCTTGACAAAGGTTGTAACACCGAAACCGGTCGCCAATAAAAGTACAAATATTTTAACTCGAGTTGCCGCAGCACACAGTCCATTTGTTTATTTTACAAACTCATGGTTTTGGCAACCGATTTCAGCAAACTGCGCTTCAAGTTTTGTATTTTGTATTAACTGTAACTTCGATTTACAAACCAATGTGCAGCGTTTCTTAAAAAATGACTTGTTTGTGGGTACGAATGAGCTCGTAATATAATGATCACTGAAATAACTACTTTATCTGAAAGCTAGAAAACTCTGCAACTGATGAAGCAACAGCAAATTGTACTTTAACGCTATCTTTTAAGTTGTTTGGTTCACAGGCAAAACTCTGCGTTTACAAACAAGCAAAAAGATACCAATCTCCATAAAAATCGCTTTGTGTGTAGGTTGATACTTTAATTTCTTCGAACTAAATTTACCGTATCATGTGATGGTGCATGTAAAGATTTCCTTTGTCATTTGTATGGCGCATTTCTGACGTTATTTTATAACTTTGCGTGGTAAAATGTTAATTTCAGATGTAAGTATGATCACGTTTACCACAATTTCAAATCATTGCACGACTGAATTCAAACAATACCGCCATGTCGTTTCTATCGAGAAAGATGTCGCTTCGCCTATTTTTTGATCATTGAGCTCTGAACTAAAGATTAATTACTGAGTTACTTTCACTAGCGATAGTCATGTAGAAATGAACATTTTAGATTTATCTGACCGATGCAAATGCTTCAAAGTATCACTTGAACACACGTGCGCCGAAACAGATATATTTCAATATTCTCAACTCGATGATTTGTTTAGACAAAACATTGTCATCAATTGATATTATAAGGTTTTCTAAAATGACTGCAACAAGAGCCGCTTTACGTCAGAGAAAAATGTTTTCGTCAATGGTTTGTTATGACAACCTCGGAGTAAGAAAAAAATAATCGAAAAATGTTCTAGCCTAGGGTTGTAGCTATTCTAGATTTTTTAATTGTGCGGCGTGTATTGATCTCACTGTCAGATTTTTCAAGATACGTCTTTGTCGCATACAACCAAAGACTCTAATTACTCGAGCGTATTGTTGCTCAGTGTAATCGCCATGGACAGTAGCACAGAATATATAAACTCCTATTAAAGGTTATGTTCAGAAAAGTTTTCTTATCGAGTTTCTTGAACTACGCACCATATTGTTTATCAACATTGCACCTCTTAAGAACTAAACAAGCTTGAAATAAACTGTCAAAACCTATAAAGTTATTTTTGCATTTATTTGTGAAAACAATTTCAACAAGCATATTCAAAATACTGATTGAATAAACGTAATACATTCTTTTTTGTTAAAGAGAATGTAGTTTGTGGAAATAAGGGACTCATTATGAAAAGTTTTGCGATGTATAACGTGTTAATTAAGTCCCATAGGACTCAATTTGATAATGAGTCTGATAAACTGTCCAACACCGGTTATTAGAAATGGATTTTATTCAAATTTAAGTAAGACCGAAACAAAACAATTATATCATCCGTAAATCTTAACATTCCTCGTGGAAATGAGAAAGTAAAAAATACAGTGCAATTGTTGATGTTTCAGCTGCTTCATATCTGCGTAAGTTTGTTTTACCGCTGTGGAGCAAGTTGTTGTCTGTTTTTCTAAACCGTCAATATTCATCAAGAAAAAAAAAGGTTTCGTTTTTCAACAAGTTAAACAAAAAGTGATCAGAATCTAAACAGAAAGACTTGAGCCTACAGTGAAGAAATATCGACTGAACTACTTTCAAGGGAAGTAACAGTCAACTGGGTGATACAATCTCGGTTAATCCAAGCTGTGAGCTTCAGGAAGAAGTGGCACTGACACCCTTTTTGGAGACCGTATTTCTTTAAGAGACAAATCGACTACTGACACACGTTGCCGGCAAACACTATTATCAAGAATAAACAAAGACGAGATTTACTCGATCAGCGTGGCTCCTCAATTTTAGTACTGATTACAAGGTAAAAAACCTCTACACACGAAAGAACAATCATTAAGTGCTTCAGAGAAAGGAACAAGGAGAATAAAAACAGGTTTGATGGTTGTTAATTTTAAAAGTAACTGTTGGTAATCCGACACCAGTGGCAAAAATATTGGTAAGCTGCCAAATATTAGAGAGTCAGAAGCGAAATCTTAAAAGTCTCGACTTCAACTCTTCGGAATGAGTGGCTCGAACCTATCAAAGTCTGTTAAGGATGCGATGATCCGCAACAACATTGCACACAACAAACTCAAGAATGAAATGGATTCAATGAGGCTAACTCTGAACAACAAGGTATGCATTGAAGAAATGAAGTTGAAGGAAAGACAAAAGAAGCTTCAAAGTAAAAAAGCACATACAATTAAAGAGGATTGCGCAAAACAGCAAAAAGACAAACTTCTAAGCCGACCACTATCGCCCGAAATTCGGCTTGAGCGCGCACCTTCGTCACCAGTAGTCGAGGACTCCAAACTAAGTCCCCGATTGTACCCCGGTGGGGATGTTCTTGTCACGTCAGTTTACGATCTAAGCCCTCGCCGGCGTTCCACATCTACACCAGAAGGAAGACCATTACAGCTTCCTGCAATCGATACTGGTTCAAGCTCTAAGGTCTGTACACGTAGTATGTTGTTTTCCTTGTTGTAGCTTCCAGCCATCTTGTCTTCAGTCATTTTAATTTATTTTTTGCACCACTTTTTAACAGGAAAATAGGTCAACTTACTCATCCTTTAAAGGTTTTTGTAGTTTTCCAGAAACTATAAGCCTTTTCTGATAAAAAAAAACTTGTTAAATATGAGCTTTAATTTGTGGTGTCATTTTTGTTACGTAAATGAAACAGCTGTAATAAGGAACCTTGGAAAATATTTCAGAACATTAGTGGAAAACGGACCACTAACCCCTGAAACAAAGATAAAACTCTCTACCCAGTACCGAGCTGTAAAGCTTTCCTTGTTAGGAACGGCTCTCTGATAATCAGTATTCAGAACGATAAACTAATGGAAGTAAAAGCCAAACTACAGGAAAAAATTAACTCCAAATATTTGTTTTTTCTCGGGTTGGTATTCTAGATCTGGTTTCCTTGTCTTTGGTTAGATTTTACTCATTGGCCCAAGATTAGGATCTACCATTCTTCAAAGTATTTGACTGCTCTGCTTTTAAAATTGTACAGCAAGAGCTTTTATAAATTTTTGCCTAGTATTTCCAAGTAGTTAATCAACATAATTAATCAATCAAAAGAGTATAAACGAAATAGAAATACTTTCATGCGCCGCCTTTTCTCCCTTTCCTAAAAACAGCATCAGGGATTTACCAAAATTGCATAGATATTAAAGAGAAGTTCATGAAATGCTTTTTCAGGTGCTTGAAACAAAAGACTGTCACCCTGAGATATATACGATACTCAATACTCAGCAATTGAAACGTGAAACAAAACCGACCCTTCATTGTTTGAATTGTTTTTTTATTCGCATTCATAGTATTCAAATGTTTTTTCTAAGTCGATGCTAGTACATTTATAATTTGTATGTATTTATAAATATCGTCCTCCAACAACAACAAATAAATTACATTTTTGCTGCATAGTCAGCCTAGTCATCATTCCGAAGAAGCCTTCTACGAGAGAAGGTGAAATGTGAATACATATTAAAAATATTTAAGTTTTAATGCGTGAAAACCTTAAAACGTTTTTATAGATTTCATCTTTTTTGTCATGTTTTATCGACGCGAAACCTTAAGATTAGTGTTAGCTGAGCTGTTTGGGACTGTGCGGCAAAAATGTTATTTATCAAATTACTTTCTCACTTATACTTATCAAATTACTTTTGTTGTTGTTCCTCTCAAGAAAAGTAGTCCTGCATGTTAGTAGATTTCTGCATATTTGATTAATCAATTTATTTCTTTAACAAATGATTAACCAACAGATGAGTTACATGAGGCCACACTCTGCTACTCTACCCTACGACATAAGTGGAAAGTTGACTGTTGAAAAGATCAGAGTGAACCGAATGACAAGTCCGACACCACCACGGAAAACGATGCTGACTGTGAACGAGAGCAGAATCGCACAGTCGAGGTAAAAAGTCATGCTTTACTCAGTCAGTACCAGGTTAAATAGCCTTGAAAGCGATAGTTAAGCTGTGCAATACAACTTAACACAATACACGTACATCACAGCACAACATCACATAACACAACACAACGCGACACAACAAAACACAACGCAACAAGACACAACTTAATAGAACACGACACAACATTACAAAACACACGTACAACATTACACGACAAAACACGACACAACATCACACAACACGACACAACATAACAAAACACGACATAGCATCACACAACACACGTACAACACGACACAACAAAACACGAAACAACACAACAGAACTTAACATAACGCAACACAATACAGAACAACGCAACAGTCAAAATGGGTTATTTACAACACAGCGCAACAGAACATAACACAAGTCAAAACAACACAACACGGCACAACACAGGAAAAACACGCACAACACAATACAGCAAAACAAACGGAACACAGTTCAAATCAACACAAAAAACGCTTTTTAAAGCAATGCGTGACTAACAAGTTTTAGCAAGGGCATCATCTAATTCTGCTTTTTACTAGATCTGTTCCCAGTTCACCCATCATGTCCCGTCGTGGCTCCACAGCACTGACTGTTGGTTCCAACGAAGAAATGAGAAGGGTTGAGGAAATCCTGACTGGTATCAACTTTTCTTTAGAGCAGAATGTAAAGAGTACGAAGACCTTAAAATACGCACGGAGACGCAGCTATAACTTTGTACCGCCGATTGTGCTCAGTCCCACTAGGACACAAAATGACGAACCATTGGAGGAAAGTTTTAAAAAGCTCAAGAACTGCAAGTATCTCAGAGGAAAAGAAATTGAGCTTGAAGATGGAGAAAAGCTACCCAAAGAGCTATTGCCAACAAATATTGTGATCGGACATACAAAAACAGCACATGCTTCTTAAAATCAACTTTTGATTTGTTTGATGTTCCCTGTCAAAATGTCTAGTTTGAAAGAAAACTTCGATGAAGCACACAGTTTTTTGTGTCTACCAAACATGTTTCGATACTATTAGTGCTATCGCAAGCACATAGCAACGGACAGGCCCCTCAAGTTTTCAAATACCTAGAGAAATCTTCGCATATTCTCTCTCTCTCTGTAACACAGTTCTAATGCTTCAGAATCTTAGATTATGCCTCTACACAATTCGAACTCGAGATCAGAGAGGCCGTAATCACATTAAATTTGAAAAGCCTCCGCTTAATTCCCAAGTAAAGCACGTAAGCCTTAAACTATATTTGTAATTTCTTTATTTGCTTTTGAACATTCCGACCAACTACCATTGTCATTGTAACTCTATTACATATATTTTCTTATAAGACTCATTTCTTGCACCACTGAAGATGATGGCATTAGTAGTGTCAAGACACATTTGGTAAACTTAAAAATGCTGTGCGCTGAACCAAATTGATTTGTTTATATTACCTAGTTTAAAGACTTGTAAACTCCACGACCTATTGAAAGTTCAGTTAGTGACACCCCACAAATATAATCGAAGCTAGTACACAAGTGGAATTATGGGGGGAAAATCTGGGGTTGTATTCGGTTTAAAGCAATGCAGGTCCTTCTTCAGCTATATATATGAATGGAAACCGTCCTGCATGCATTCCTAATGAAAAGATTCTCTTAATTATAATTATAAATAGATCGTTAAATAACTTCTACGACATACAGTTTCACAAATCACTTTTCTGTTTTCCATGCACCTCTTACTTTTTCACCGTGAACCCTTCTCGACAACTTATTGTAGTGTAAGTGTGCAAAGGCTCATAACCAAAATTTTAAATTTGTTTTGATTACGGAAATGAGAAACCCCGTACCAAAGTGCACTAAATCTCTAAAAGTTTGACATTGTTTAGCACATATTATGCTACCAATACGTCTAGTGAGCTGTCATTTTATTTTGACAGCCATATACGAAGCTATTACCTCGTGTAAGTGCACCGGAGCATTAGTGGATGTCGGGTCCCTATCCTCTGGATGCCGGATGCTTAGATCGTAGATTCCGTGGATGCTGGATGCATTCCTTATTGTGGATGCCGGGTGCAATTTACAAACATGTTCTGCCAGTGGATGTTGGAATGCTTTCGATTTTGGATGCCAGAGCAAAAAAAATATGTGTATGTTGGATTTATTTCTTATTGTGGATGCCGGATGCAATATACAAACATGTTTTGCCAGTGGATGTTGGGATGCTCTGGATTTTGGATGCCGGAGCTAAAAAAATTGTATATGCTGGATGCTGTATGGATATGCTTACATGAGGCGACAGAAATAGTGCGCATGTTTTAACCTGTATTCAGAATACAATTAATGTGTGGAACACAACAAGAACACTTCAGGTACAGCTAATTGTTAATCTATAAATAATTGAAATTACGCATCAAGGTGCTAACTACCTGGAATAACCATAAGTAGCTATACTTGCCGGGCAGCCTGAACATTTGAATTTTGAATTAAACATGTTTAAAGCAGCACGAAATAAAAAAAAACAAAAAACAATAACGACAATGAAAACAATACTTGAGTCAGTGAAAGAAAAAAACAGGACATATTTACCTATTTATGAAATAACTAGGAATAATAGGGGAAAGAAACGAATGTTTTTGGTAGATGCCTAACTTAAACAGGGTTTAACGATGTGTTCTCTGAGTCTGGCTTTAAACGATTTAATGGATAAAGATTTTAAACTTGCTTCTAGCGAGTTCCAAGTTCTTGCACCAGTAAATTTTAAGCTGAAAATGTCATACTTTATTTGTTCTTACTTTTGATAGTACAAAAGCATGACTGGAAGAGAACCTTGTGTTATACAGTTATGTGCTTCTCTGATTGGCTGAAAAAAACCTGTCGAAAGCCACTTGTAGTTTGATTTTCTTGTAAGATTTGTATATGAATAAGCTTTTTTGAAACTATGATATCAAAAGTCTTGTTGTTTTTAAAAAATAAGGAACAATTGTAGTTCTGGCTGTAGGTTTTTGTGTGTTAAATGGGTTTTATCAAGCCAAACAATGAGATGAAACAACAGAATGCAGAATGATTGAACGAATTTTAGAATGATTTTGCAATATGATCTAATATGGCAATGATTGTACATATTTTTCTAAGATTAGTATAAGGAGGATAGGGCAATAGGGTTGCTAGTAGAACATAGTATCAAAATGAAGCCTTTTGTGGTCAAGAACAGGGTCAACATCTGATAAATACTCACCTTCCTCCCAACTGGGTTAATTGTGTCATATTGGACTTAAAAGAATTCTGCTTCTAAAGAAACAATGTAAGGTGTTTTGTGCTTAAATGATAACCTAACACTCTTCTCCTATATTCAACACTGATCGTGACGGTAACGAATTGCGTGAACTTAAAACTTGCTATAACTATAATCGCTTTATGAATCCTTGGCAGTTTGCCTACCCGAGCAGTAACTTTTCCAGTACAACTTCCAAATAGTATCTCCTGTAGCGTGAATGGAAAATTTTTATTAAAAGCTCAAACGGAACCATAGTCATCATCATCATCAACATCATTATCAACACGATCATCATCAACATCACCATCGTCATCGTCATCACCATCATCGCCAGCAGCAGCAGTAACAGCAGCTTCAGTAAATCTAAATTCTTTGACTAGGGCATAACAAACAGATTGCAATACCAGCCAGATAATTTCAGCAAGTACAAAGGGATTCGTACAAAGCGCTGCTCGACTGTCAACATCATACCGAGGCCGAGAAAAATCGACTTCACAATGACAAAAGACTTATGATAAATCGAGCTCGAATCTTTGAACCTGTTCAAACTAGCTGACCGGTGTAACCAAGAATATTCATTTAACATCGTCATCATCATTTTTATTATGCAATAATTTGGCTGTGGCTAAGATTCCTTTACAAATCCTGACAACAGAAAATCCTTCATAATTGTTTTTGCTGGCAAGTTACATCAACTATGTTTTTGCATCTAGATGTCCGATTTTGTTTCCTGGACATATCGTTGGCTTTCAGTCTTTCAATTTCCTGCTCCATGAGGAAGATTTCTCTTCCAGTCTTTTTTGAAGTAGAGTACTGGCCCAATGGGATCACGGGAAGGCTAGACCTGCGCCTTGGACGTTGTGGATGAGGCGTCAGGGAATGCTCTCCTGTTTTGCAATCTTCTTCAGGTATATTCTCGTATCTCCTTGATACAATCGTTTCCGATGGTGAAATGAATTTATTGATTTGTGAAGTTGATTTTCGTCTTCGTAAAACTTGACCTTTTGTCTCACTCATACTTGGTAGTTGATGTAAGTTTGCAACCTCGTCAAAACTTTTCGGTTGCTGGAATCTCTCACCATTGCCATTCTTCAAGTCCGTGTACTTTTCCGCATTGGATTGCGAATCAAGAAGCTTTAACCGTCCTAAAGAGCTAAAAAACCTTCCTTTGTCTAGAGTTTCATCATCGGCACTGAAAGGCTCAGGGTGTGGCACTAAGTCGCCGGTTGATTTCACATGCGCGAAGAACCTCTTCTGTGGGCAGTCCTTGAGCGTTTGTGCCCATGCGCCTGTTAATCTGACGGAATCAACATCAGACAACGAGTTTAAACCTATTTTTGTTTGCTGGAGACTACGGCGTCGCTGTAACATGACTTGTGAACCATCCTGTGTTTTGCTAAGCGTTTGAGTATCAGTATGATACACGGGTGGATGCGCGTCTCCTCTTGAAATTCTGAGCTCTTCTTTATCAATTCTCATAGGAACACTTAGTCTTCTTCTTTGACAATTGGCTGCTTGTCTATTGCCCTGGCAATTAACGACGATGGCTTCATCTGGTAAAACCCTTTTGAATAGGAAAACATATTTTAGTTCATTAGGTAATCAATCAGACCCAACGAAATGAAATTTTACGAAGTGCTTAAAAGAATCCTCAACTGTATAACATTAGTGGTCTCAAGTGAATTTTTGTCCATATCAGCAGCACAAGTTTGATATTTTTGTGCATATAACTAACGCCAATCAAATTGTTTTTCATCAGTTTTAAAGTCTCGATTTCCCGCACGCTGCCATTTTGAATTATGACGTAACGTGGTTACAGTGCCAAACCCCCTCTCGTTTATTGCTATTGTATTTATTGCGAGTGGAGACTGGCACTGCAACCAAGTTACGTCACAAATCAAAACTAAACTGCTAGAAATTTGTTATATGACAGAATTATCAACTTTGAGCTGTTGCCAACAAAAGCTTAGTTGGAGACAAACAATGTTAAACAATTGAGGATTTCTTTCATGCACGAGGAATAGTTAGATTGTAAGAATTGGGTGACAGAAATCCCTCTTAGATATTATTTTCCCGTTTATTACTAGACAAAATTCATAGTAGAAAAGTGTATAGCCAAACCAAACGACCTCAAGCAGTTGTTTGCGAAATTTAATGGAATGGAAAACTTTTTATTTTCTTTTTTGAAAAAATCTCTATGACTTAAATTATATATTCTTCTGTCGGGGAGGGAGAGAAAACTGTATAGTGTAAATGGAATGTTAACTTCTCGCGAAACAAAAGAACAGCTGATCAAGTTGAACACAGAAGGTACTTCACATGATATAACATGAATTAATTAACACATCACTGCTAAAACATATTTTATATCGTCAATGAGATACTTATATAACTATTTTATAAACAATATTTATAAACAGAAACTTCCTTTCAGCATAGCTGGTTTAAAAAGAGATCTGTGCTTTTATATGAATAAATTATGAATTATAATTTAATGATAACATAAAACAAAAGAAAGAATTCAAAGGGTTCGTAAAAGTTAAAATTAAAGTTCTGAGGTGATTAAGATGTTGCTTGACTTTTAAGTTAAAACCTGTGAGAGACTGATCATGGCGTAATTACGAGGAGGAGCGGTCAAGGATTTGGCGGCATTGTACTTAAAATATATTCGAAGTTTAGTTGTCTTAAATCAAGAGGCAGCTGGATAAGGTCATTATCGAGAAGTGGAAGTTGTTTAATAGCTGGATTCAGGCCATTGATGCACTTATAGATCTGAAAAAAAAAATATTTTAAAGCACATTTATTTGTTTAGGCCATTACTATATGCAGATACCTCTTTTCACTATTTCTTTCAATCCCCGTCTCAATGCTTCTTCTTGCTCTTGATTCCAGGGACCTGCTTACAGGAGCAGGTCTGTATTGTTTAGCTTCTCTCTTTGAGTATAAAAAATTACTTTTCCGCTTGTTGAGTTCATATACAACTGCATCTTTCTTCAAGTGAAGATCCTTTATCTCCTTCTCAAGATTCACTGTACACAGGTTATTTGTCTCAATTGCTCGTTTCATTTGACAACTGATTTCAAATTTCCATTTCTTTTGTTCCGTTGGCTTCATAATGGCGCCTATTTGAGTTAAAAAACAAAACGTCCAGCAATTTGACTTTAAACTCAAAGGGTAGACTAAGTCAAATGTTGCCCCAATCGCTGGTTTAGCTTTAAAATGCGTTAATCGGAATTTGAAAGCCCTGAAGCGATTTCTTCGAGAATATTTCAAACGACCGACTTCTCCGTTTGTTACTGAGTTAGTATTGGAAGTTTAGAGACCCAAGATATTTTCTCCGAAAGATCACTCAAAACTGCAGTGTGTTCGTTCGTTGTTGCCCTAAATACCTTGTCTTCCAAAGCTGACTTTTTTGTTTCTGTAACCGACAAACTAGCTTTCCACTTTTTCTTCGCCCAACCTAATCTCTGTCTTCAGACGTCTATATATGGCTTAAAGGGGGCATCAGGCCATCAACTGCTTTCAAAAATCAGTTACCTTAAGTCGTCCATACCAATAACGTGGATTAAAAAGCGGAAAGCCTTCTTTTCAGGTTAATTTGCTAGGTGTATTGTCTGGCAGTGGATGTTGAAATCTAAATGTTTTCAAACTCTGGTGCCGTTATGGCTCAATAAGGACCTTTGAATTACCGAAAAGTTGTTGACTTTTTAAATTGAGACACAGTTCTCAGTCAAACGCTTCAATATCATTCAAGAAAAAAATGTTTCAGGCCGAGCATCAGTAAAAAACATAAGGGCTGCTTCTTAGAGCTTTAATCGTCTCTATCTTAATTTGCCCAAGGTTTACGCTGTAATGCTAGACAGTCTATACGAATGGGACGGATTAAGTTAATCAATGATGCGTTGTTGTTATAGGAGTGATTGTCTGAACGGAATCGATTATAACAACAAATAACAAAACACTTTCATGAAAAAAGCAGAGGTAAAACAATGGAAATCCAGTAAACAAATTATCATGCTGTAAATTTTACACTGTGTTCCTCCTTTTCAAGACGAGAACAGTCGAACCCCTCAAGACGGACATTTCTATAAAACGGACACAAAATTTTGGCCCCTGTCGTTTTCTCATGCAGTCATTGACAGACACCTCTATTAAATCAAATAAACAGTTAACTGCATGGTCAGTCCCGGTGTTGTCCGCTTGAGACGGATTTGACTGTACTTCCTAGGGAAAACTATGCGTGCACATGTTGTTAAGATTATTATACCTTTAAGACGCAAAGAATGCTAACATTACTTTATGCAACGTGGAGATATTTCTCAGTGACATCATGACAATTAAGAAGTTCTTTTATATGGGTACGTAGGTCGGGTTCAGGTTATGTAGCGTAAGATGACCATCCTATACAAAGAAAAATATTGCAAACAAATAGCTTACGCAAAGTTAAAGCAGTTATCATTCTCAAGAAAAACCCTAAAAGTTTTTTAGTTCGTACTAAATGCTCGTACACTGTTACTTTGATGTGTCGTGTAAATAGAGGATTGTATATACGGTGACGCGAACATAAGAAGTTTTTCTGAGAGTGGAATTGAAAAAGAGCTCTCACGAATGAGCGTAGCGAATGTGATAAATTTCATATGTTCGCACCAAAATGTAATTTTCTTTAAATTATATAGATATGAGTGTTTTGCTGGGAACAAAATAAGAAAACCTAGATGAAAATGAATGATCTCGTGTGAATCTATCGATTTTCCAGTTCACTCAGGAGAAACTCGATGAATATTCTTAAGTCAGAAAAAAATTTTTTCCCCATGTCATTTCGTTCTCCCAAAGTTCGGCTAAAATATTTGACGTAGTCGCGTCTGTGATTGGAAGAAATCCCGCCATATATGTGGGCCTAAGGTAGCCTAAGGCTATAACCCCTATTTTACGACTCTACGCGTAGAAAAAATTTTAAATAAGTAAATGTTGTGGGACGTTCAAAGATACATTTTACCTAACCTCAAAGCTGTGCAAGACATCTATCAAAAATCTTTGATTTACTGTTCCAATCATGGTTTTTGAATGAGAAGCAAAGATTTACGTTGTGGGGAGATTCTTAAGTGGCTCATTAACTTTAGCCTCTAATGTATAGCCAAATAACTTTATGCTATTTAGTTGTTTTTGTGTCACGTTAATATCATTCTAATATATTTAGCCTGCATGCGCAGTTACTGTTACTTCGGGGAGATACCAAGCGTCGTTGGAGCGGGCTACCATGCTAAATGCGCGAGAAAAAATAAAAAGGCCGGGTATTTTTCTTTTGCTCGCGCGTTCAACATGGCGGATCGCACGATTGAAGTTTAGCCTCTTCCCTAAAACACATCCGCTAGTAAGGTTATAACATATTCTACTCTTGTGTTACCGTTCTCCATATAAACGCTATGTGAACTACTTGGTTCATTCTGACAATGGCATGCCACATGCTGAAAACATGAAAATTGTATTCAAATTATTTGTCTTCATCTTTTGTTTCTTGGACACCTTCGTTTCTCTCTTCCGTTTCCAGCAATAGTTTAGTGTGGCCAACTATTGTGGCACGTGTTGTGTATTCTTTAAGCTTCTTCCAACTTTCTCTTTCGTCTTGTATCATTTTGGTTTCTGCAAGCTTCCGCCAATGCCAGCATCTCCCAATGGCTGACAGCTTAAAAGAAGACGAGCGGTCGGTTTGTTTTATTCCGCTATCTTCTTTATGACTGTTACAGCAGCAAGCACCATCAACAACCTCGGGTGAAGTAACGCGAATCTTAATACTATTATGAAGGGTGTCTTTGGTACTTGGTTGATCTGGAAAGAGCAGAAAGAAAACCTGTCGAACCCTATAAGAACCTTTTATTGGCTTTGCTAAAACCTTGACGTAAGAAAAACGTGTGCTTTCTGATATTGCATGTATAAACACAAGAAACTCATTACAATTGGGCTCAATTGGTAACGAACTTTATCACCACTAACACCGAGTGTTTGGTAAATATGGCTGGATGCTGAGGTCTTATGCAGTATATTTTATCAACAAGCTAGACGTTCATTCTATTCTATTTTAACTTTCAAGTAATCAAGGTAACCCCCCGTAATGTTTTGCGGCATTTCACTTTTTCCACACCACCTTTACCTCTCATGCGCAGTGCGTAAATCCCACTTTTTTTTGCGGGCTACAAGTAATAATAATAATAATGATAGCAATAATAATAATAATAACAACAACAACAACAATAATGATAAAGATAATAATAATAATAATAATATCTAGCGAGCTAATCGCCCTTACTTGCAGTCATGGACTGAATTGCGAAGGACGCAG
>JAOBAT010057334.1:0-27053 GCA_026413305.1 Hydrozoanthus tunicans | reverse complement strand
GTTCCGAATCTAGCAAATGATCAGTGAATTCTACTATCAGCACTGTATCTAGAGTACTATCAGTAGTGAAGCGTATACCCTATCTAATTCTCTTTTCTTTAGTGGCAATGGGAAACACTACACCTCAACGAAAAATTCATGCTTCGTCAGATCATACATAAGAGTCACAACAAGACACGGTAAAGTTTTTTTTATTGAGCTTTATTTTGATTAAGAGCAAAAAACCCAGACTTCTGAGAGTCCATTCTCTAGTAAAACTGTACTTGGGCTGCCCGTGATTTTACATCAAGAGAAGAGACTGAATCCGAGTTAGTCGGCCCAATGGCTTGTGGGTATTATACATCGATTCCAGCACGTTTTTCAAAATGGCGAAGCATCATCCAGATTTGATTATGTGCAGGAAACAGCCAGGAGTTGGTGAGAACCTACAATACTTGCAGTTTATGTTTATGATAAATTTTATTTGTTAACTTATTTTTCTTTTTTTAGCCATTGGACGACTCTGCGAGAAATGTAAGTACAAAAATTCACGATTGTAACCAGGACGCTCTTAAGATATTTTTTCTTTTTTCTGTTAATGGGCTGAATCAGTGAATGGACGATTGGTTCTACCCTCCAAAGCTCGAAAACGTTTTCATTGTCGTGTGCTAAACAGATTTATCAGAACAAAATGATTGAACCTAAGGGCATGTGGTGCGGATAGAAATCAAGTGATTTATATAAACTTGGGCAACATATCAACGTCTACATGGTTATTGACGACTGAAGACGTTGTTTTGATTACAATATGTAGATTCAAGTGAGGCCTTACCACTGGAACAGAAATATTCTACGTTTCGCTGATCTACAGCATTAACAAAGAACCCCACAAACCAACACAAAGGACACTGTTGTACCATACAAAAACCGAGTGTTACTTTATAGAAGAATAAATAAATCTAACTACAGTACTATAATGTTGAAAAAACCAAGGGACTTGTGGGAGACTTGTATACATAAAGCTGCTACTTGATCAGTGGGAAAAACAAATCTGAGTTATTGTCAATAATTGCTTACAAGTTATGATTCACTTCTTGTGTCACTAACCTTTGAAAAACAACCATATCTTCATAAGTGAGCAAATTTATTTCTGTTCAGCTCACTCATTCATTCATTTCTAGTTGAAACATTTCTGTTTTTTAGTTTAAAAAAACTCCATGTGGAGAACATTGAAAATCAAATGGTTATCTTTGCTTTTGTTTTATGCCCTATGATCAGATAAACTATTATGGTATCCAGACATTTTGTACCCAAGACGTTTCCCCAGCATACTAACTCGATGAAGTCGATGATCAAAAATCAATCAAATAAGTCGATAACAGTTGATGACCAATTGAATATCACACAGAAAGTTCCGAAATGTATCATCAACTTGCATCGATTGCTATGGAATCTTTCCAGGCCTGAAATAAACCTGTTCTTTTTCTAAATATATCGATGAATACCACAACATTTTCACTCATCGATTGGTGATTGATTAGTCGATATCACTCGATTAATTAGCTTCGATTGACATTGATTGGTCATCGACTTAGTACACTGGGTGTAACCAACCTTTGAATGTTTTTTGTACCAGTTGAGACGTTTCATACCCACTTAATATTTTTTGTTACTACTTTTGTTTTGGCCAATAAATTATTTGCTTCACTGCTTTGATAGTTGGAATCATACTTATCATGTATGTTTGTTTTGTTATATGGTTTGCTTTGATTCTGGTTTCATTGCTTTTATTTTAAAACTATGTTTTGCATGTGTTGATGTGTTCTCAGTAGGAAAATCCAAACATTCTGGTGTGGGTGGGAAAAGTGAAATGTCGTTGAACAATGGGAGGTTGCCTACCCTTACTCAGACAATCATTTTAAAGGCTTGTGCTTAAAAGCATTTCAAAATAGTAAGTAACAGACTCAGAACATGGGAGATTTGATGATGATTAAAGCGACATAGAGTCACAGAAATTGGCTTGCAGTAAGTGCTCAGTTTGCAGTTTTGAGCCTTACTACATTATTTTATTAACAATGTTTGTTTCTAAATCATTGCAGGTGATGGAAAGTGTGTCATTTGTGATTCGCTTTTTTTAATTTCAGGTGATGGTAAATGTGTTATCTGTGATTCATATGTGCGACCATGCACATTGGTTCGAATATGCGATGAATGTAACTATGGCTCATATCAAGGTCGCTGTGTCATCTGCGGGGGACCAGGTGTCTCAGATGCTTACTATTGTAAAGAATGTACTGTTCAAGAAAAAGATGTAAGTAGTTTTTTTATTATCCAAATCAGCTGGTCAATGCCAACAGTAGCTGTTAAAATTGGGAATTAGATAATGGTTACATTTCCTCATCTAAGCCTTATTGTTTTGAACTTTGCGAGCCGCTCAGAAATGGGTTGGTTTCCTTTAAAAATTGTAATTGATAAACAAATTTTAAAATACTTTTTTCGCCTTCGTGATTTAAACGAAAAAACGATTGTTAAGCAAGCCTTCATACTGTCAGAAAAACTTTGGGTAAGAGGGCACAAGAGTATTTATTCTTATCTTAACTCTATGCAAAACATGTACAATTTTAATAAAAATAAGTTAAGGAGTTCAAAATTTTTGGTAAGTTTTACAAAGGAAATGAAAACGTATTTTATTGAGCTATGGAGAAAAAGCTTATCTAACTCACTTAAACTTCAATTGTACTCTAAAATATAAAATGACTCTGAGCCTGAACAATACTTAAACACTATTAAAAATGAAAAACTAAAAAAGACTAACTAAATTAAGAGTAAGTAATCACATTCTTATGATTGAACAAGGATGATATCAAAATCTAAAATTATCCCAAGAACATAGATGAAAACCCAATATGTTTTGGAAATGGAGCTGAACATGTTGAAGATGAATCCCACCTAATATGTGACTGCCCTGCAAACAACGATCAACGAAAAGACTTATTTGAAACACTAAATCACAAAATGCAAATTAACCTGTCATCCCTTTCTAAAGAAATTCAAACTCTCATTATTTTAAATCCAGATTTTACAGAATGTTACCAAGACATTGCTTTGTTTATCCATTCTTGCATCAGAAAAAGATCTAGTCTAATTATATGATCTGTGTCGAAAATATGTAAAACATGTCATTTATGATTTTGCTTCAATTTTAGAATTACTTTGACAATACTGAAAAGTCATGTCAATGAAGCTTGTTGTTGTTGTTGTTGAGTTTCTGCACTCCATGAGTTTTCCACCTCCTTCTGTAACTGTTGAGAAGCCATAGAATAGAACACAGCCATTGTAACATTCTTGTGCTTCAATTATTATTTTTAAAATGTGCATTTAAACTTTGAGTTTAAAGTTAAACACTTTTGACACACAGTTTACACAGTGTTTAAAGCATTAAGCATTCGACTGTAGCTTTAGTCTTGTTCACCATGATTGCTGTCACGCTGTCATGGGTTTTAGTATTTGACACACAAAGACTGAAGCTGCAGTGGAAAGCTCAATGATTTAATTGTTGTATAAAATTATACTGTGTGTCAAAAGTATTTACCTTTAAATTCATTATCATAAACAGTATAGACGAATCTTTACTACACTTAGTTCAGTAGCCAAAATGAAATGAACTTGAGCTCTGATGTTAAGAACGAGGTATGTGATGCATGTAGTTAACATGTTTGACTTGCAACTCTTAGTTTATGAGCTCTACCCCTGGCTCTACCATTTTGTTATGTCCCTAGATTTTAACTCTCTGCCCCAATTATTGCTTAAATCAGTTGTATAACTGTACTAGCAACTTCCACCTATAAGTCCTATAGACCTTATTGATAAATGGCAGTGACTTTAGAATTATTTTGTCTGCATTCAAATAAGCCCTATTAGCTTTGTTTTGGGTAACATATTCTTTTGAAAGTTTAGCTCAAGAACAATGCTAGTAGGGTTAATTTGAATACAGACAAAAAAATTTAGAATTGCCACCATTATATTTATGAACAAGGTCTACCATATGTTTACATCAAATTTCATCTGCGAAGTTAAGGAAATGAAAACGCTTAAGTAAGTGATTTTTTTTGGTTTTTTCAGAGAGACGGTTGTCCAAAGATTGTGAACCTTGGCAGTTCAAAGACTGATCTCTTCTATGAAAGAAAGAAGTATGGTTTTAAGAAAAGATAACAGTCCAAAGAGTGTTTTACTTTACACTTGCCTACTCAAGATCAGCTCCCTCAACTTTGTAACTCTCAGAAACAAAAGAACAGAAGTTGTGTTTTAAACCATTTTGTGTAGCAAAACATTTTTTCCATGCATATTTAATTTTAGTAACTGTACCATTTTCCATGATTTGTTGTGAATTAGAAATCTGTCAAGTGATGATCAGAGCTGTAAATGGTATTGCTTGTGAGTTGAACTAGATCATTTGACATTGAAGTTCTTTAATCTTAAGCACCAGTCAATTGAAATCCCTCCCCTCCCCCCCCCCTGTGCCAAGGTGGGTATTTGACATTGACTGGTGTCAAAAACTATCAAATGCCCACCCTTTGGGGCCAAATTTTCTGTCAAAATGCAACAATCCCCCTAGGGTCTGGGGACTCAGATACAAAAATGGAAAATTGCAAATATTCTAGCAAGACAGATACCAATAATTTCTAAACAAGCTCTGTTGGCTCTGTTTATACCTTCATGATTTCTGAAGATCAAATGAAAAGAAGCACATCTTTATAATATGTACATAAATCAGAAAATCTTCATTTTCCAAAGAAAGAGCAAACATACAGTGTGATATCAAAGATCAAATGCTATATAACCATTTTCAATTCGTGGATTTGTTCCTCGAGCACTGCCCATCTAAACATGAAACATGATCGTGACACACACAATACAAATCATGTCAAAAGCCCAGCATTGTCCTCGGGGGTAATCATGTAGGTTGTCAAAATTAATTTTGTCAATATCCCTACCCCCAAGGGCAATATTTTTGATCAATAGATGTCAATAGCCTGTGTTGGCAGGGATGTTGGGGGGGGGGGGTTCAATTGACTGTTGCATCATAGCATGAGTGATCTTAAGCATGTTCAAGCCAAACATAATAACTTATAGCTGTGGCTTGATTTAACCAACTAAGTCTGTAACTTTTTACTACTACAGTATTTTTTTCTGTATTCTTATTTTCTTAGCTGAAAAGATTGCTTTTTTAAAAAAGGGCCATGTTGTGAATGCTACTCTAGCACCCATTGGCACTCATATTTTCAAGGCATTGAATACATTTGGAAATGCAGATGTAGGTACAGCTCAAAGGTTTTAAAAACATCATGTGACGTATCTGCACCTACATACAGCTGTAATTTTACATAGTGTCTTGTATCAATTTAGTATTTAAAAAACAAGATAATGTAGAGCATACTGTACACACAAAAAAACAAAAGTTTGCTTTTGCTAAACCTTGTTGTAAAAGGCACTTTTTTGCAATGTGTATTGTTTATTAATGATGAACCAATAATAATTACTTGATATTAAAGTCAAGGAGAAAGCTCGGAAAAAAATCCGAGCCCCAGTTGGGATTTGAACCCATGACTCTCCATACTCTAGTTGGATGCTCTAACCAATAAATTGATAAATTAATGTATAATATAAATTAATATCAAGAAATTATTATTGGTTCATCGATTATACTCCCATAGGAGGTTGGTTGGTCGCATTTATATATATGCTTTAATGTGACAGTGTGATGCTGTTAGTGAGTTCAACTGCAACAGTTATTGACTGTGTAACCTCACAATACAGTTCCAGTCTGAACCCAAAAACCGATCCTTGATCACTATAGAGTCTCCAGTAGCTCAGTGGTTAGAGCATCTGACTAGAGTACGGAGGGTCGTAGGTTCAAGTTCCATCTGGGGCTCGGATTTTTTTCCGAGCTTTCTCCTTGACTTTGATATCAAGTATTGTTTATTGCTGTTATTTCTCCTGCTTCTGTTCGAGGCGAACCTGCGATGGATTAGTGTCTTGTCCAGAGGTACCGGTAGTCACACTTTGAAACTGGAGATAAGTGGAAAACGTGATTCAAGAAAGGATTTTTAACTCCGTTATGAAGTCGTTTTTGTCAGAAAAATTTCTGGTATAGAAAATTTTATTGTGGCTTGAAGTGGCTGACACAAAAAGCCTAGCAGTTAAAAGATTCGGTTTGTTATCTGGCTTCTGGAAAATGGTATTCTGAAAATCTCTCATTGCCAAAGTCTTTTACTGGGCACTTTCTGCTTGACTTTTTTTGGAGTGAAAAGTACTCAAATTTAAAGGACCTCCTGAGTATTTATTGTGATACTTAGTAGTGCCATTAACCCTGGTTTTAAATTTAGGCATGTTTTATGCAGGTACAAAAATGATAATTGTTAAGAATAAACCTTCCCCACCCTATCTGTATTTGTTACTGCATCTAGACAGTAGGATAGATGGTTAAAGATGGCCAGCGGACCAGCCTAGAATTATGGTTAGTTTTTTAATTATTTATATCATAAAACAAAAAAAATAATGAAAAGAAATATTGTTTGGATTTTTCAAAACTGAATTTAAATGTACAACATTCTTGTCCCCCCTGTACAAGCCACCACTTCTACAAGATGCAGGTTTGGACCCCACTGATCTGAGAATGTTTGGCTGTGTCCATGACAGGGCCTTCAGAAATTATTATTATCTGCCACTGTTTAGAGTGTTTGCTGGTCTCTTTCTAGAAACTAGAGCAAAATTCTGTGGACCATGAAAGGTTATGGAATGGTCATAGTAAGCTGAACAAACCAGGAAATAAAAAATATGAAAAATACAATAGTTAAAAAAAATAAAATTCTCCATGTGTTTGATCCAAATTTAATATACGGCTGAGTGTTTCCGCGCACTGTGATTGGTTAATTCGAGGTCTATAACTTACGGTACGAACCGTTTGTGGAGTTTGTTTCCGTTTGTGTAAAAGCAATATGGATCGATAATAAGCTAAAATTTCACAAACAAAAGAAGTTCAAGCCTTTCATTGCCAAGACTACAGTGAACAAAATGACCAGTTCCCGAATTGTGAAATTCCAGATGAAAAACAACGTAGTCGTTACTGGGTTTTGTCATGCCCATTGATGCGCAAATGTGTCAATCTGCAAACAATTAAAAAGGGAAAATTGTGCCATACAATAAACATCTCGATCCGTACCGTAAGTTACGGGCCTAGTTTTAGTTCCTCAGGGCTGTCGCGCTTAAGCCATAAGAATGGAAAAACTCGGGTCCGTAACTGACGGTACGGACCTCACACTCGGTTAATTAGAGGTATATAATCTAAAAGATATTTGTTATAAATAGGTTTGGACTCTGATACAGTACACTAGGGAAAAAAATTAAAAAAGATATTTTTTGCTTGAAATTTGTAGTTTTTGTAATATTATTTCAAAAAGATTTACAAATTCTGTTGTTGTACTGGAATAACGATGCATGAATGATATTCGGTAAGGTTAACCGCATCCTCAAACCTTTTACGGCTCTAGAGTTTTTAGCTGATGACGTCACTACAGGCAACTTTGCATTTTTTGAAAATCTGCTGCCAATCCATAACCTTTGGATGAATTTAACCCAAACTTAAGCTCATGATGTTTCTCAAGGTAGATAGATTTGCTCAATTTCAACCAAAGATTATGGATTGGCTGCATATTCTTAAGAAATGCAACAAAGTGACGTCATCAGTTGAAAACATTTTGAAAACATCGAATGTTTCGAGAACCACCAAAGGTTTTGACCAATCAGTCTTCACTTATTTAGCAAGGTCTATCCACAAAGGTAACATAGTTTTTCTCTTCACAGGCACAAAATGTGCAACGAATGGAATGAATATTGCTTTACCCGAAATTTCTGAGTTTGACATTCACAAACTCTTGCTTTAATTTATTCCACTTGTTTAGTACTATCAGAAATGTTAATATCCCGGTGCCTAGCGATAGACAGGTTCCTCGCCGCTTCGCGGTTCGGTAAACAGCCACCACTAGTAAGGCACTTCCGCTTTTGAGGATAATTCTGAGATATTTTCTTTGTCACACCTCGGCAAAAGATTTGTTACGAACTACTAGGCTGCACCCAGTTATCTTCGCAACCTTTGACGAAAATGCAACAAACATTACCGGGCAGTACCGGTACAATCATAAATACAATATTGATGTGCATACGAGGGCTCAATTGTCGTGTTCAGAAAAAAGTGCGATTAGCTAACTTTTTCTAGCTGTCTTTAAGTGTTGTAGTTTCAATACCACAGAATGCAAGACGAATAATTGAACCGGAAGTTCAACCGCAGTTGTTATTTGGTCATTTCCTGCCCCTGTAGTGGAACTGAAAGATATTCATAACTCTCGACAGTAAATGCGCTCTTTCTTTTTATAAGAATAGTGTTGTTTCTGGCTGAAGCTAAATATTTCAATTTTTCTATTAAGTTAAGGCCATTGGCGATTTGTTCATATTTTGTATTGTACAGGCTATGTACTGCACTGAAAATACTGACAGCGGCGTGAACCTCTTAGCTAACGCCTCGATAAATGTTGGGCAGAGAAAGAAACAATTTTTTCAGTTACGTAAAACATATTGTATTGTGTATACAACACACGAAATTGTATATTCTCAGCCTTATTCTCAAAATATTCTTAAGATTTTACAAATTTTAGCCTAGGTCTTCTTAGAATTAAAAAGAAAAAGTAAATATATATGAACACGTTGGTACCGAGTATTACGTGCTTAAAGTTAAAAGGAACTGTCAACATCAGATAATTAACCACCGGAAGAGAAAATAATGTTTGCTTAGTCGAGAAAAAAAACCCGCAAAACACACATTTTTTACTCGTTAACGATACGTTATAGTTCGTGTACAGTCACAATTTTAAACGACGGTACTTTCTTTGTTGTGTCCGCAAGCTGTGGTTTCAAGGCTTGGGATTTATCTCAAAACGACAAGATGATAATTAACCGATTATGAAAATAAGTATTCATCGACACAACTTACGACGTCAATGACTGTTAATGAGAATTTCCAACGTTGCGAAGAAAATTTTCTCTTTTCATGACTACTAAACAATTTCATTATTTACTCGATCTTTCAAGCAAACTTCTGTATAGTACGTTTGGGTTTTTATTGTGAAGTTTTCCGTTGCTAAAATGATAACGTTATAGAGCAGAACGAATATATTAAACTGTGGGAGAGAGATACCCCAGAAACATAATTAACCATTGCCAACTTTGAGGAAACCGCACATATATGTGAGTCGAGGAGACTAGACTTTTTCAAACTGCGTCATTTGTGTTGTGACGTTTTTTTATCCGCTTTGACAATCATTTTGCCACATCATGGTTGTTGATTACTTTTCGGTTTCTTTGTGTTTGTAGTTTTATTGGCACCATTTTCACAGTATATTGCGATATTGTGCAGTATCAGTTACAGATAGCTTTTTCCCCTTATAATCGTTTTCTTCATTCCTTCGCCACCAATCAATCATTAGTTTGCAGCAGCAACATTTGTAATATTTTGCTAAAAACAACTGACAACAATATTTAAAATAATAATAACCATTATCGATGAAGATGATATAACGAAATTAAAAACTGTTGTTCATCCAAGGTTGAGCTCACAAACGGACAGATTCAGTTAAAATATAGAGAATTAGGTCCAGAAGGCCATAGGAAAATCAGTTTTGATGCTTTTTGTCACGGCGTTCATGTTTTTATGTTAAAATACCATTAGAAAATTAAAGCAAATGTAGGAATATTATCAGAATAAAATGTTCGGTGATTGTGTGATTAAAAATGGTTGTTCCCAGTCCAAGGTTATGCTCACAAACGGACATATTCGGTTAGAATATAAACAAATCAAAAAGGAATTAAAGGACTCTTTCTTTCAAAAAGACAAATACTTTATAAGTATATACACATATAAAAGATGTATTACTACTGTTTTCTGTTAATGCCGTCACGTAAAATCATTGATTGGCTCAGGGCAAAACTAAATGCGGCTGAATGAATTTTTAAAACTCTACATATTGATCGTAATAGCATCGATGTCTTAAAATTTTTCTTTTAAACACAGAGTTAATTTGCAACCACTCGCACTTTTTCTGGCCGTTCCGACTTCCGCCAGGAGTTTTACCTCTTGAGCAAAACATTTAGCATAATTCCATAAATTTAATACACTTTTTTGTGCTTGTTTGATATTGACGTGTTATATTTACAATAGATTGGAAAAAGCAAAAGTTTTCAGTTCGAAATCATGCTTATTTTCGGTTTCTACGACAAACTACCCATGTTCATTGAAAAAACAAAATAAAAGAGTTTTTAGCCGGAAGTGACTACTTTGTTATTCCATACCACGTGATCCTTATTGTTGTCAATCAAATGATCGAATGTTAGAAACGCGGTGTCGCAAATGGCATGAATTCGGGTTTTGAAGGCGAGAGTATGATACCTTTGAAGTGGAGATAAGGCACTTTAGCTGCTACGGATAGGTTTCTGCCTCTCCTTAGTAATGGAGGGGCAAGTTGAACATTACATTACACAACTTCAGCAAGTTTTTGAGGCCTGTGACCAAAACGGCGATGGGTTTGTAAAGACACAGGATTTACTTCGTCTCGGGGAGAAACACTCAAATGAAGATGGTTTCCAGGTGAGTTATTCGGAAATTGTTTTCAAAACATTACGTTTTGGTATCGGAGAAATTCAAGTGAGGTTTTTGGAACGGTCTGCCGGGTCTTGATGAGAAATAAACGCGATTTGCCGCGTAGAATGTGAAGTCAGTTGACCTTCGTCAAATCTTGGAGATTACAGTTGCACGTAACCATCGTGATTTGACGCCAATTTTTGCGTAATCCTAGAGTTTGTTCCAGCTTGCGTTACATCTATCCTTGTCAATGCCTTGTGGCAACCTACACTTTCCTTGCCTGCCGTAAATTTATTTGTATGTTAAAAGATGTTTTGCTATTTGCTTTAGAATCGATTTGGTTCTGTGCAATTGTCATTCATGCCGGCACAATTCATTTAGGACGAGCGCGAGTCAACCAACCGGCGTTCTTGAAGAGTCGATTGATCTCTTCTGTGCCTTAAGGTCTACGTGTTAAGTTTTTCCTTTTGCTGTTATTTCTCAGTTTTTTTTCGTTCACTCTAGATCGCAAACGTCAAGTTGTTTCTTTAAGTTCTATAATTATTCACACTCCAACCAACGCTAACCAAAAAGTTAATAACAAACGTATAAGTAGTGCTAAAACATTTTCTTTCTCTCAGGAAATAAAAAATCTTATAGAAAGATTAGATCCAGAAGGCCATGGGAAAATCAGTTTTGATGCCTTTTGTCACGGCGTTCATGATTTTCTAGGTGAGTTTTTATGTCAAGTTACTATTAGCAAAACAAATGTGGGAATATTATCAGAATAAAATGCTCGGTGATTGTGAGTTGTTATCTTTTGTTTATACACACAGTAGACCGTCGTCATCGGTAATTTTGGCTTGACTTAGATAAGTTTTAAAATTTGCGGTAGATTATCATAAGTTCGTTGTAGCTGATCCTTAACCGCTCAAGAAGGTTGATAGCAAAAATCTGAAATGAAGTGTTTGCAGGAACTAATGGCGAAACCAGTTATGGCGATGTTCCCGATGGCCCTTCATTGCAAAATAAATTATTGGCAGAATTGGAGACCATCGGAGAAGACAGTTGTTACGAGGTAATACAAACTTGTTAAAACTAAAATCGTACATCTGCTCTTAACGTTGAAAAGTCGGTAATTTTAGAGTTTTAGGATACGGGTTTATAATGTTTTATTAATTGTTAACAGTCAGGTTTTAGCACGTTGAGTGCTCAATATTTACACTGTATATTCGTATTTGGAACTGTCTTGAACCGATTTGAAAGGTTTTTTTAAAAGATAGCAACACACGTGTTTGTCGCTGCCTTTCATTAGCATTGTATTTTTTGTGGGTTTCAAAAGCACCGAATGATTTATCATGCTGACTTTTAACATCACTGCAGGACCAATATGTCTCGTACGTAAACGTACGTACGTTTCCAGTTTGTTTGGAGACATGAAGCAGTATTTGAAAAACGAAATTAATGAGTCGAAGAAAGCACTTAGAGAAATCTAAAGATTTTGTATTGCAGCATTTTTTATATCGAATTCCAAATATAAGGTGAAAGATATTATAAAAGTTTCAGTTTTGTTCTTTGGCAAAGAATTAAAGAGCCTATATATATCTGATTATATAATTAGGTCTGTTAATCCTTAAGGGAGTTGATTCTTCAATTTGGCACGTTTATGTGTTGGAACTCGTTTGAGTTGAAGCACAAGAAAAATATTTTGTATCTCTTTAGAATAAAATTAATAATGGTTTTCATCCAGTTTCAAAATTGTGCAATCCTTGAATTTCTATTTTCTAGTTTAGTTTAAATACATATCCTTACAATAGTTATGACATGAATTTACATAATTTAATTTATTACTGTGTAAATATGGTCAAAAATTATAAATTATCTAAAAGGTTATCTCTTAACACCTTTGTCTTCAGTCATAATTGAAGAGCTCAGTGCAAAAATAGCCTAAGTAGCAATATTAGGTCAAAAAATAAAATTAAGAATTTCTTGGATTTTTTTTGCACCCATGTTTTCTCCAGTAATGCAACAGAAAACAGGCAAGAAATGACATCGATTGCATGACAATATTTTTTTTGTTCATTGCAAGCAGCATAATAGTCTTCCACGGGAATGACAAATTAAACTGTTCAAGTGTGTTTTGTTTTGCAACAATCATCTCGAACACTTGCTTCTTGTAAGTATTCTGTTTGTAAGTGTTTTTATGAGCCATTTTTTTACTGCAAAAGCTCCCAGGCTGGCATCATTGAGTCAGAATGATGAATCGAGGCAACCTTTTGAAAGAACCCAAAGTTTATAATTCGAGACAAGGCATTTTTGAGTGAATCTATTTTCCTGACCGTTCCATATATAGTTAAATTCCAGCATACACACACTGAAGCACTCTGGTTAAATGGCTGTCACTCAGCCCACAAAAACAAAAGAGACAATCATTATATACCAGCGCCAAGAGAATGAGGTGAACTTTGCTGGGATTGTAGTTTTCTTGTCTGGAGAAGATTGTTTTGGTTAAGAAATCAAAGGCAAAAAGCTCTACTTTCAGCTCCAGTTCTGGAAAACAAAAATTTAGCAAATGGCTAAAGTGAAGAGTTTGCAAACACGATGCTTAACCACTTCTAACTTTCATGAAAGATTCGAAAACAAATAATGTGGCCTAAAAAGGTTGAGCTATTTGTGTATCAAAGATGATGCAGTAATTCTCATGGGAGACTAATGTGCAGCACACAGTTAGTAGTATATTAAGTGGTAAGTAATATTAAGTGGTATTTGAAGGCAACTTTTCTTGCTCTTTTTCTGCTGCATTAAGAGCACTGAAAAAAAAACTGGTAATAGTATTATTATTTACTGGAGATAACAAGGGTGCAAAAAAATCCAAGTAGCTCTTTATTTTTTTTTAACCTTGAATCCTCACTCACATGCTGTTTTTGCACCAAGCTCTTCAACTTTTAGGCAGAGCCAGCAGTCATAAAGAAAATACCAGAGTTTAAGAAATGATATATTGTATATATAGAAAATGATTCATAATTAGGATTGATATGAGTGAAGCCATTGCATTTATTGATATACACGCTTTTCTATAAGAACAACTTTATAATTAGAACAACGAGGCTCTGACAGTGGCCAAAATTTAAGAACAACAAGCTGAGTATCAGGCTCAAAACAGTTTTTTTTAAATTATTTTACTGAGCTTTACTGTTTTATTCTTTTGATTATACCCTTATTATTTTTAATGTTTTTGATCCCCAGCTAGAAAATAGGACCCAGTTTAAACATGCTCATTGTTTGTTTCTCTCGAAAAGTCTAGGACCCTGTGCCCTATTTTTTGCTTTTCTACTTTAAGTGCAAGTAACAAAGGTAAGCTTTTCAGGCAAAAATGTTGTTGTCAGATTGAGTTGTATAAAATAACAGTTAAGTTTTTGTTTTTTAAGTTATGATTATTGCTCCAATGACTTTTTTTCTAGCGGGACAGCACATATAGTACAACATCTACAAATGATTATTGTGGAGATGTTGATGAGGAGGATTTGAGACCGTCAAACTTTGAAAGAAATGTACCACAATATTCTACATTTCCCCCACCAAATGGGCCAAGAACTAAACACAAATTCAGTGCCCCTGTCGTACAGGTGGATAGATTCTGTACATCGGACACAAGTGAATATCAGTCTGAAGAGGGACAGTCGGAGGAATTGGAAGGGTTTGGAGAAGGATTTGATACTGAAACCACATTTGAAAGCAGTCAATCATCTGTTCGACATCGACCATCTAGGAGACACTTGAGGCCTTTGAGCAGGTGTAGTTTTAAATCCATACACTCAGGCAAACTGTTAATGTTGCTGAAATATAGAAATAGAAAACGAGCCTGCATGCTCTCTGTTCAGTTCTGGAACCACACATTAATTTTTAAGTTCACAAAAGAAGTGCTGGGAGATAAATGAGCCTCTGCAGACATTCAACTTGCACTTCTTATCAATGAGTGAACTTAAAAATTCACAAGTGTTTCTATAACTGATCAGAGCAAGCTGGGTAAATTTTCTTTCATAAAATAAGCTACAAGAACTAAGTCAAAATGGAGATTTTTGAATGCATATCAAATTACAACACTAAAACCACTTTTTCGCTGCTGGTTCATTCTCTTATTGGTTTCATATTCAAATTTGAGAGAGCAATTTCAAGGGAATGACTACTTCCTTTTCTGCAGTCATTTTGGCAATCTTTGAAAACAAGTCAATGGCGATAGCAAATCAATAAAACCACATGTACAGTATTAACCTATGGAGAATTAAAGCAATGCTGCACCGCAAATCAGAACATGCATTACAACTGCTTTATCTTTAAAAGAAAATACTAAACAGCTACTATAAAAAATATAACAAAACAATACTTATTCAATTTTCTCATGGTTTCAGTCATAACTAGATGAGCCCATTGTTTTGACACTGCTAGTCCTCGAGATGCGATGATGTGTTCTGGGTGAGGGCTTGATGTTTGCCAGATGAAGACTAGCAGTGAAACAGCAGTGAAACCCCACATTAAATCTTGTTATGACTAATTGTGTGGCAATCAAATGAGTGCCCTTTTCTTATTAATCTTTCATAATGAATAATCCCTTTCACTTTATTGAAATTATAGTTACTGACAGTCTATTGATTAGCTGGATGCTCACCCATCCCAAACTGTCTTTTCATTCTGGCTGAGCTGATTAATTGACAAATCTTTTCAATGCTTTTTAGGGTTTTTTTGAGATGTTAAACCCTATTCAGACTGGGGGGGACGTTTGACGCCACCCTTGCATTAAAATCCATCTCATTTCTAGGCAGTTAAAGATATCTCACCCATATTTCGTGACTTTTCCTAAAATCTTTCTGGTAAAATGACAGTTTAGTTTTCATGTGGGTACGCCATACCTTGTTGCCATGGTAACCAAATCCAAATGTAAAGAACTGTACATAAGTTTTAGCCGATCCAAATTAGAACTTGATCCAATCCTAATTAACGTCAAGGAATTAGAACGTGTAGAAGATGCAAAAATTTTAGGTCTGCGATTATCAAGTACCTTAAAGTGGAACAACCACATTTCTGATATCATCAAAAAGGTCAACTCTCGATTGTATTTTTTAAGCCAACTGAAACGTTCGGGCGTCAAAACAAAAGAACTACTCTTGTTTTACCTTACATGCATTCGTCCCGTTGCTGAATACGCTTGTCCCGTATTTCATAACAGCCTCCCACAGTATCTCCAAAACGATCTTGAGAGATGCCAGAAACGCGCCTTACGCATTGTTTTTCAAAATTTTACCTATCAGGAGGCGCTAAATAATGCTGACCTACCTACGTTGTTTGAGCGCCGCGAGAATATAACATCCAAGCTTTTTAGAGAGGTGTGCAGTAACCCCAACCATAAACTGCACCAATTGCTGCCACCCGTTAACAGTTGCAAGTACAATCTTAGGGGCAAGCGTGCCTTTTCGGTGCACAGGCCTGTGACCGATAGAACATTTTTAAAAACTCTGTGAAATTTTAGCTTTATAACAACTCATGATCAGTATGTAGTATATATTAAATTTTGTATATTAGTTTTTTTAGAGCAGCCTTATTGAATATTTTATATATAAACTTATTTAGTATTTATTCCAATTTTATCTTTTCTCAAGAATACTGTAATGTAAACGTAATTAAGCCCTAAGGTTGCAAGGTTTTACAAATAAAGCATCAATCTATCATCTATCTATCAGTTAGCTTTTCTGGTGGTATTTCCTCGACTTTTCTCGCTTCATTTTTGGCTCTCAGAAACTCCGTCAGCAAACTAACACTGATCTCTTCGTGTTTTAGAAAGAGTGTTTTTGTTTTTTGACCCTCGATAAACTCGTCGAAAGGTTTGTCGAGCGACACAAATCTACCTGACTTTTTAGCCATCCTGTAGCAGCGGGTCGAAATTCTTGTAGCTCGTGAAAAGTTTGAGATAAAACTACAAAAAGCTCGAGTACACTGAAATTATGTTGTGAAAGCTGTCGAAAAACACGATGCACCTTGAAGATGCTTTGTGGTTGGACGAAACACTTTTCTCGCGTGTGAGAAAATCGTTTCGCCTCTCTGATTGGCTAAAAAAGGCGCGAACTGAATTTTCACATAACGAATTTTCTTAAGAAAATCCCAGTATGTATAAAATAAAAGAAAGTGTCAAAGGCTTTGCGGAATACTGTTAATCGTTATCAACAACAACAACAACTATATTTACACTCATAATTCACTGTTAAAATGACAATTGTACATAAAAACAAGAAATTTACAGTTTGATGAGTGTAGGACACTTGTGTGTAACCATAAGGGATAATCAAGGCAAGTGGCCTTTAAATTAGATAGTTAATTAACGATATACTAAAGCCTAAAGGCCAGGAGTGCAAGATGTAAATACATTCAAACACGTGACAAAACAAATGTACTGTAAAATAAAGCCAGAAAGAAAAACAAAAATCACAATACAAACGTAGTAAGCGGCGGAAAACAAAAGGCAAAAATGAGTTACCCCATGAACATAAATTGCTTAAAAAGCTTAATATTCGGAAATCAAACGTAATTTTAAATTTGATTTAATTGTTCTTCGTCTACTAAGTTCCGAGAGGCAGAGTGTATGTGGTTTTTAAAGCATTGGTACTGATGTTTCACAAAACTGAAAAAATCATGAAATGCTTTAAGAAGACGGTTATTGTAATATTGGTGCATAATATGAATTGGGCGAAGTTTAATTATATCTGGCAGTTTCAATAAGTTGATTTTCTTAAAGATTTGAGACATGTGAGATCGAAAATGAGAAAAGGTGATAATTCTAACTGTTTTTTCTGTACAACTATCAATGGACTTAAGGTGGTTTTGTAAGTATTGCCCCATATTATGATACGTACCATACGTAAAGAATGGGAAAATTAATGTATAATAAATTTGAATCAATAGCTTAAGAGGAACAATATGACGTAGTTTTGAAAGAATACTGATATTTCTTGAAATTTTCTTTGTTAGCTCGTGTACATGAAATTTCCACGTTAAATTGCAGTCAATAATTACCCTTAAGTATTTGAAACATTTTTTATCAGATACTTATTGCAAAGTTTGAGGTTAACGGGAACAACAACTCATTTTTCTCGGTAAATTATCATATGTATTGAACAACCAAGAAGATGGTGATAGCAAAAGCGGTGATAGCGACAATTAAATGTAATAATGTTAATTATAATACAGACGATGGCAGAAAAAGCGCTTACAGACTAACAGCCAAAAAGGGATCGGTTGGGAAAGGAAGGGGGGGGGGAGAGATGGAGTTAGGCTAAAGCTTCATACCAAATGTTTCAATTCAACTACCTGCAGGAATTGTCACTCTCATAAAAATGTCTCTCATATTGACTCCTTTTGTGTGGTAGAATTTTTATAAAAACTAGTACATAGCACACGTTCTTTCTATGTTTTTTTTCACATCTTCTTTAAGATTTCTTACGAAACAAATACTCCAGTTTGAAGTCGAACTAAGGTGTTTGAAGATGATTGCAGGCAATATTTGGAATGCCTGTTTTTGTTTGCCCATACAGGTCTGCGAGTTGCCCGGTCCTTTAAATACACATTCGCAGAATAGTAGAAGCGATTGAAATAAGCAAGAACGAACCCGACATAATGAATGGTTGTATCGGTATCGGTGGAATATTGGACGTATAATTCATATTAATTTAGTTTGACTCAGAATTCATTTATTCAATTTTTGGTACCACTCACAATAGACAGGCAACCAAATGTTTCAGCACTTTTCCAATACTCCCAGTATAGATAGTTTAATTTGTTACTTATTTCTCCTTTAATCTTAATTAGTTTAATCTATAGTTCAAACATATTCAACCTTTTATACTCTTCATAATGGACTGTAAACTTTTTTATTCCAGTATCTCTTAATCGATTCCCGGGAGATTTGTAAATTCATCTACTCTTTCATTTGTAACCGCTGCAACTACTTGAGCCAAACTGATCCTTCTCACTGTGGAAGCCTAACAGGCGAAACGTTTAAAATAGAAACTTAGAACTTTTGCCTGGTGAAGAAAAAGTTTTGTTTTAACTCAATGGTGGTATACTGAAGAACTTTGTTCGGGGGAGCTTTATAGCAGTCATATCAAAAAATTTCAAAAAAAGCAATGACTGTTACTGATTTTAATTTCTTGTTCTGGTAACACACACAAGGCAAAATCAGTTACAACATTTTTCTAACCCTTATGCATGTATCTTTTGTTTGTGATCATTGTCAGACAAGAAGCAGAGTATGGTAACTGAAACTGCGCAAGCTCTTGTTATTTTGCCCCATCATCTGTGCTTGGCCCTATGCAAGTCTGCGAGCTACCTGTTCCCTTAAACACATCTGGCTCAGTTATCACGCCTGTAAAGGTTGCCTTAGCAACCACCCTGTCTGTGTTGCGTTCCATGGTAACTGTTACTATGGACCTGTTGCTGTTCCAGTCCAACTCGATATCTGTTGAAGAGCCTCCGAGAACTTTGAGTTGGGGTTTGTAACCGCTGACATCAAGTATCTCAAACTCGAACGTGCCAACTACAATAGATTAACATTTTCGTTTTTAACAGCTGTTCACTGAAAAGATAACAGTGGGCTCGTATAAAGAGCTAAATAGTTTATATCAGTGCTTTAAAAAAAACGCGTTTAGTCCAAGAGTTCCGGAATGTTGTTTTTTGCCAAATAACTGGATATAGTTTCCGATATCTTATAGCAAAAATTGTTCGAGATTTGGAATACCTGTCTGTATAGCATAGTATATTTTAACTGCTTATGAAAGCTAACGCGAAAGTTTCTGCTACAAAGTATCGAAACTTTCCACTTTTTGCTGTAAATAATTCACATCTTGACTATTGCAACAGTCTTCTGTAAGGCCTGCCATCAACTGAACTTGCTAAACTACAAAGAGTGCAGAATACCGCGGCTCGACTGATTGTGAGAGCTAGTCGATTTGACCATGTTACACCTATCCTCCGTGACCTCCACTGGCTACCTATACCTGCAAGATTGGAATTTAAGATCCTTCTCCTTACTTACAAGACCCTCTACAACCAAGCTCCTTCTTACTTTTCAGATTTACTTAAACTTCGCCGTCCAATCCGCACACTTCGCTCTTCTGAAAAAGCCTTGTTACAGACCTCCAACCGTCCTAACACAATCTACTATGGCGAGCGGGCGTTTTCCTTCTCTGCACCAAAACTTTGGAACTCTTTACCTGAGCATATTAAGTCAGCGTCGACCCTTTCATCTTTTAAGACTGCACTTAAAACTTTTCTTTTCCGCTTAACCAAATCCTGAAATAAGCTGCTTCCCTAGAAAACAATACTGACTATATAATCGTGTTACCTTGGGCATTAAAAAGGTCGTCCGAGTTTAGAACGTATTCGTTCGCTCCGTGGTTCTGAATAACCGTAAATGGCCCATGTGCTCCAATCACAACTGTGTCATGGAGTCTGCAAGCAAACGATTTTAGATCAATAAAACGATGGACGGTTGGATTATTGGATGAATGGGTGGATAGATAGACAGACAGATAGGGAGATTTAGATAGTAGCAGCAACAACAATAACTTAATTTTCCTACTTCTGTAAATACTCTTATTACAGTTGCAAGATGTTGTGAAGACGTTAGGGGTCATAGCACATGTCAATAGTTTGGCGTCAAGTCTAAACAAAAGTGTATAATCATGTCTAAAGAAGCAAAATCTAAGGCAGGATGGTAAATTTATACCTTGATCCTTCGAGCACTTTCACCCCTCGAACTGTACCAACACATTTTTTTGTTGTCAGGTCTGCCCTCAGATAACAGATTTTGCCATTGCCTCCAGAGTTGTCGAACACTATACCTGCTACCATTTTCGACCTCTCACGATCTAATTTGATGGTAGAGCCAAGAGATAAAAGGTTATTTCCAGACCCTAAGTCAGCAACAAGAATATCTTCTCGGTTATTTTCGGGCATAAGGATCCACGATGGGACTGTAAGGATATCATCGCCGTCACCGGTGTTAACAACTGCTTTGCCGGAGTTTGAATTCATGATTTCGAGCTCTTCTATTAGGATTCGATCGCTGTTTGGCTGACACCCGCCGGCATTGTCAAAATTCTTTCCCTTCCTGGCTTTTTGTCGCCTGATCTTGTTCCTCTTTTCGTCTCTCTTGTCCCATTGGTCCATACTAACATCATTGTAGACTGGAGGTGTGGTTGTGGTGTCAATATCAAAGTTTCGATGGTAATACCCAGTCCCTCTACGGTATGAAGAGGGTAGCTCATCCATAGCTCGATGATACGTGCCTGTATTAACTAATATTGTGTTGCCACAGAACTTGGATGCGGTTGGTACTCCAATGAAATCGTAGGGCATGTCAAGCTGAAACTGTTCTCTGTCGTCTGTGGAGCTTCTCCTCGTACCTAGTACAAGGTAAGGTTTACCTTCATAGTTCTCTTTTGCTGGGCTGCATGGAGTGCTGCAGGATGCTTGGCGAAATCTGACAGGAGTGTCCGGTGTAATCCCTTTCGGGATAAATACCCCTGTGTTCGATTGGTATAGCCACCCAAAACTGTTGAGGCAATAAATAGCAAAACACGTGTCAAAATAGAGTATCAAAGTTTGAGTACCAAATGTGTTATTGTTATATTGAGAAAGAACAATTACACGAAGCTAGTTTCCTAGGACCACCTTTTTTGAACAAGACAGATTTTTGGACTTTTGAAGTTCCAGTATACTAGGCTAGTTAAATGCAATGAAAACTGTGGCTTCACAGTGATGACATCCATTATACCCTCGACCAACTCAACCATATGTTTGTCGTTTAACTATGATGAAGGGAGTCTTTCAAGAGTCCATCCAAAAAGTTTTTTGGTTAAACAGGCTGTGAACATCGTAAAAAAAATCTGAGAATTTCGGTAACTTAAGATTAAATGAGGAAATAAATCAGTTTTAAAGAGTTAAAACAAATTATTGAGAAAACAAAAGAAGAAGAAAACTTGCCGTCTGCCTTCCTTGCTCATTTGCTGTAACTGTGGAACAAATCCGTTGATTTCTTTTCTTGCGTAACTTGACAGTTTGTTAGCAGTTTCTATGGCGGTGTTACTTGGCCAGAAAGCTTCAATAAACATCCCTGCAATGTAAAACAGTAAACCGACTACCGGAGCAACTTGGGCTGCCAGTGCTACACCGGAGGATCCAGCCGCAAACAGTCCTAAAGCAACAGTGGCACCAATAATTCCAACGGAGCTCTTCACTATGCCTTTGACATTGTTGGTAGATATAGCTTCAACCAATCCTTGAATTCCAAGGGCAATATGGACCACGTCTGATAAAGGACCTAATTTCAACTCTGGAGTGGGAACTCTCTTGATGATCTGCCTCATGTCTCCCCACAGCTGTTTAGCTCTGGGTGTGTTTGTGGAGAGCGTCTCTATCCTAGTGTTATCGTTTACCCAAGCATCCTTGAATTTTGCCCTTTGTTCTTGGGCTTGAACTGCATATAGAATGATCAGTTGAGTTCATCATGTAAAAACTTTATTTTAGGTGAAGAAAGTCTCTTAAGATATCTGCACATAGAAGTTATTCTTACAACAGTTTTGAGTATCATGCATTTACTCTGAAAGTGCGGCTTACGGATCAACATTTTGTGAAGATGATTGACGCTATTTAGAAGCGACTCAGTACTACCTGTGCCCAACGTGAATGGCGAGAATAGAAAAGCCACAGAGGACACCCAACTAAAGAAAACAATTTTGAATCCCAGAGCAAAGAACGTGGACTCTTGAAGCAATTTAGAGCAATTTTTTTCGCACCTAAAGTAGTTGCCCCCAAGATCATTAGAAAAAGAAAAACTTGAAGATTTGCTTTCTTATCCTTTCAGCACAATGAACTTAACAAAATTTATAACTAACACTAACCCGAGCTCTAAAGCACTCTTTAGAGCAATGACTCACCTGAAATAGCGTCTTTTATTTCGTTTTTTATTCTCTCTCTTTCTTGTTCAGTTTTTGAGCCCTGAGCGAATTCCTCTAACTTCTGCCTGAAAATCTCCTCAATGGTTTCTTTATATTTTTGTCCTTCAACTATGGTATCGTAAAAGAATGTTCGGTCGGTTTCCAAGAGCCTTGCCAGTTCACCCATTACTCCGCCGTCCGATAAATCATACAGGAGTGTCTAACAAATTGATTTTGCTTAGTTAGTTAAAATGTTTCGATCGAGTGTGTTATAACGTTGGAATGAGTATAATGAAAAGATGGCTATCCGTTTATATGCTAAATTTGTTAGCGCACGTGATATCTAAGGTTCCTCACAAGAAGGGAGGACCTATAACCTTCAACTCTGAAACTAGCAGTGTTACTGGTACATCAACAAGCTTGCAAAGCGTTGACTCTTCTCTTGAACAAGAGCACAACAAGAAGATGAGATATTTGAACTAGTTTTGCTGTTTTTATGTTGCCATTAAAGTCCTACCACGAACTTTGGGAATGGATCTGGCTTAAGTGGTGGTGCCATGTTTTTCAGACACTCACGTTCGTTAGCGAATCAACAGCTAAATCTGCAGCCATTGTTTTTACCTGAAGCGTTGCCAGCTTTAGCTGGACTCTTGTTGCAGCCTTGTCACCAGTCTTAGCCATAGCCATAGAGTTCATCGTGGAGACTTGTTCAAATAAAATCTTGCCATGTTTACCAAAGTATCGCTCATCCTCTTCTGAAGTTTGTTGGCTAGTTCCACTGTACAGGTCCACTAGATTTCCCATGGAGTCCAGCTCACTGCTAGTTGAGCTGCTGCTCGACGTAATCATCCCAAACACAATAAGCAGGATGGGCATGCGCATTGTGCCGTTAGTAAACACGGAAACAGCTGCGTTCGGTATTTACCACTGGAAGAAAAACAACAACCTTATAGAGGTATATCAACCTGGGGAGAAGGTGCTGGGCTATATTTTGTATGTAACCTTCTGAGTTAAGTCATTAAGTATTACAGCATAGCAAGTGTATGAGTTCCAAAGAAACTGTCCACAGAGCTATTCATCTCAAGAACATTTTACATTAGACTCCGAATAATAGTAACGAAGTTAAAGCTATTTTCACGGTTGAATTTCGGGAAAATTTTTACATTGTTATACCCGGAGTATAGGAGTTATTTGTGTTGCTACTGTTATTTGAAATTCCTGCGCAGCAGCATTTCTCCTTTCTCTTTTTGACGATAATCATAGACTGATTGTCACTTTCTGACATGTAGATTTTTCAGCCGGTTGAGGTCACGAAGGAGTTTTTGGCCGACCAAAACCATCGCAAAATTTGACATCTTCGTATAGCTATAACGACTTTTAATCAGAATTCTTAAAAACTTTAGATTTGTGTTTATTTAATGGCAACTTTTAGCTGTCAAAATTTATTCTTGTGTCTGATAGTGCCTCTTCGTCATCAAGGAAACGGAGAGAAGGTTGCATCAACTAACTAATCAAGACTATTTAACAGACTAACAGAGCACGGTTGAGTTCTGCAAAACAAGTTTAGGATGCCAGAACAACAGCTTCTTTTTGTAACCATTACTCTCCAGCACAGTACGTAAGTTTTAGCTTAAAATATCAAAATGGTACTTTAAAATTAAAAGGTAATTGTAAACAAACGTTTTCGGATATGTTAACCTTATTGGCGTTTTTATGCATTGTAAGTTTTAGGGTCTTTTTGAATATCAGAGGGACCAAGTCAAGTTAAAAAAGTTAGTAAATTATGTTTGTTATCATCTGCCTATTTACAAAGAAGATTATAGATGAAAATGGACAGCACTTCGAATATCGAAAGCAAACAGTCTTGAGAGATGAAAAAATGAAACAAATTGTCCAGACACCTAAGTGTATACATTTAACAAGGTTTTTATGCCCCTGGGCGGTTCAAAGGACGAATATTCATCCACAGCTACCAGTACAAATGGAATGGCTCACCTCTTGTCTTGACTGTGTTTTACACTCTTGCGCTCTCTAAGATCCGCAAGGTTGTCTTCAAATCTAATGCTTCTGAAAACACTGGATTCCAATCAAGCTTTGTCACCAGGTACAAAAACAAAGTTTTCAAATATTCCATGACAGTGCGTGTTATTCCAAAATCAATTAGTTTCCGACCACCCTTAAAGACAGGTAACTATTTATTATCTTTAAGAAATCTTCAGATCAATCAATTCCCTCTAAATATTTGATTCCAGTCAATAATCTTATATTCTGGTACTTATATCGTGATAATCAGAACACCTGTTTTTCAATAAATTCCTATCTATTTTTAACCCTGTCCAAGGAAAACCTACCTGCGACCACAAACGGGGAAGTAATGATCAACTTAGCCAATAGAGAAGTCAAGATACAAAAAAGAAACATGTGCTCATTTAGGATCGAATAGCTTTTTCTCTCGTGTTCTTTTTTTCGTTTTAAAAGAATAAAAGATTCTTAAATATTGAATGAATGAACTGGTAATAAGTTAAAGATTTCATACCATAAGCAAATCACAGGAAACTGATGAGGCAACGTAGTTGACATAGTTAGTAGTTTAATCTAATTTTGTCTTTTTTCTAACTTTTTAGTGCTTTGCCTCTCGTAAATTTGTAATAGTACTATCTCAGGTTGAACATCTCTTGCATGACGAGGGATCTCATCCCACTGGCCACATTCGAGCCGAAACACGAATGGCTTTGCCAAACTGACACTGAGCGGTTTTAAAAGGCCAACACTATCGTTGCGTCAGAAAAAAATCATTAGGTTTCTGAACCATGAATAAATAATGTCTTAATTAAAAGGGTCTATAGTTAATTAAAAATACCTTTATGAATCCTAAACCAGAACTACCAGCCATGGATAATTGTTCTCTATGAAGACACCATGAATGGTCTTGAAAGCCAATGAAGATCCAGTCGGTAAGTTATTATTAACTTTCAGGAAGATCACCAACTACGTCATCTTTTTAATCATCGCTCTGGCCTTAGCCAAAAACTTCTGTGCTAGAAAGTCCAGGAATATACTCGGTGGCTTAGGCGAGACACTCAAAGAGACGAGTGTTAGGTGAGTGATCTGTAAACATGCCCTTGGCAAATCCTCTAACAGGTTCCAAACAAAGCAAAGCTACCCAAAAAGTGGCGTTATTCTTCGTCCACTTTTAGGTTCTTATACTTTCCATCTTTCCATTTGATAACTAAGCTACTACAATAGTGTAATAAAACCATGTTTTAGTATCATTTGAGCAAGCATTAATCATTTGTGAAAAAATGAAAGAAGTAGTAGATAGTTTTTGTCTAGCTTATGCGAAGTTACCACGTTTGTTATTATCCTCTTTCGTGTCTTTCTGTTTAGAGTGAGCTGAATTTCAATTCAACATGGAAATGTGGCTTCCCTTAATTGCTTTTACCACTCTTTTTTCCACAGGTAAGAACGAGATCACAAACTGTTTTTTTAACAACCTTTTAATAACAATGCATATTACCAAGAAGTTTAACATAGTTTTGACCTCTTGACGCGAACATTATTTAGAAAAACTTTGTAAACTTAACATAAATAAAGATTTAATGTATGGAACATTAACTGTGATTGAAAAGTGGCTGAAAGGAAAGTATTTTATGGTTGGTTATTTTGAGGTTTGATGAAAACAAAGCAAAAATCGAAAAAAAGTAGAACAATTTTTCTATCCAAACAAATAACTTTGATCTGATGTAAAACTGGAATCAGATTTCACTCAAAATGTCATTAAAGATTGTTTTGGCTTTTTCTTAACAATTTTATCAGTTGTCTTTTTGAACTTGGTAATGTCATTCGCAGAAACGTTTTTAGCCTAATATCCCTTGTGCTTGGGAAGGTTCAGTGTTTTAAAACCATACATTGCTGAACAATTTCCCAAGAAACAACAAGTTTTTTTTAAGTCTCCTGGAACTGTTATCGGTTGCAAGACTATTTTTTAATTGGTCAAAAACTACAGATTATCTTCAGTTGTGATAAACTGAAAACTAGTAAAACTAGTTTATGCTGGACATGACACGTTATTTTGTTTGATGTTTCAGTTTCTTGCTCCATATATGGCGAGACTGCAGGTTACTGCCCGAACAGCCAAGAAGGTGCGCAGTTGTAGCACCCCCCGGTATCACTCAAACCAAACAAAAAGAGTTACCCTGTGGTATTTCGTAGTTTCTCCAGTTCTTCTGACTAGCAAGTGATTCCAGATGTGCGATTGTGTCTAAGACTTAAGAGCGACTCTCTGTAACGACTGGGTGAGAATGAAAAAATTTGGCACAAGTTCAAAAAATGACCTACCCTCATGTTTCGCCCACAGATACCCTATGGTGTACCTATAAACGTGAGGTACTTTTTAGTTTCTAGAGATTTTTTTATAAGGA
>JAOBAT010057323.1:0-27080 GCA_026413305.1 Hydrozoanthus tunicans | reverse complement strand
CCCCTCCCTCCAACCTCCTCCCTTGCGTGCTGTGCCAACATTTATTTATAGTGAGTTTAAAAAATCTCAAAATTGGCAGAGTGCTCAATTGCTTGGTCAGGCAGAGAAAAGGTGTGTGATAGTACGTAGAATAAAACCCTAACTCAAAGTTTCTGGTGGTTTAGCTCCGTCATCATAGAGTTTTGATAAAGACCTACTAACAAAAAATCCCAGTAGGCAATACACTAGTTATGAACTTGCTCAAATTTGTTCATTTCTCGAACCTTCAACCATATATATATAGCTTATCAGTTTAGTTTTTTGTAGTTTTACTCGCATTTAGATCTTTGATTTGAAGATTGGATTCGATTTGAAGGCGTTGAATCCTACCCATGCAGAATTCTTAATATTATTGGATTTCACTCATAAACTTCTTTTAAGACAAGCTGGTATTCGATAATCGGATCAGTGAATATACTTGATACAAGACTAACGTCAAACACAGATTAGGACATTCGTCAACTAGGACTCGCTCGTTTTGACCTTTTCCGGATTAAGCCGAAGATATGGAATAAAAACTTTAGCCGAGTCGTGTGGCTGTTGTTTTTGTTTTGCGAAGTTACGAATAAAACATTTGTCAATGATAAAACTCTTTTGAATTTTAGTTTCATCCTTCATCGTCCTGAAAATCTGGAGGAAATTTAAAAATTTTATTCTTAATAATTCGGAATAGTTGAATATGGCCCAAATTAAACGAACGGGCTTAGGCTTTATCTTTGACGGCAAGCGAAATCTAGTCCTACTTGCAATTTCAGAACAAATTTCAAGTTGCAGAAACCATTACTTCGATCCTGTTATATGTGTCTTGCAATGGCTGGTTCATGGCGTGCGAGACAAGTTTCACGAAAAACATCAGCTTGATATTCTGAAAGCTGCTTAATTTTTTTATTAGAGTCTGATTCTTCTTATATATTTTGAAGATTTTAGCCTCAACTCGGGTCTTGAAACGTTATTTATATCATCATACGTGCTTGGTGGGCGCTATGCTTTTTTATATCAAAAAACTTTTAAGAAAACGAGGCTCGGAATTCAGTTCTCGTGTGGCAAAAAGCCCGTGTTTTGGGGGATTCATGCTAATCGTGTGTTTTTAGTATGTTCTCTAATTTTGGTCATTTATCAACCTAACGCTCTTCATACGAATAGGTTTTTTTTTAAAAAAATTGTTTTTATGTCCATGTTAGTGAGCGTGCGAGAGTAAGATCAGATCCAAGTTTATAAACACTTTAATATAGATTAATTTAGGACGATCCTATTAAAATTTCAGAACATTAACTGACTAGACAAAAAGAAATTTCTTTTCACAGAGAAAACTGGCCAGTCAAACCTTGGATTTCAAAACGAAAGGTTGTTGATTTAAATTATATATGTAAACTGCAAACTCGACTCAACAGAGCGATTGCTTAGTTTAAAAAACTAGTGGTTCGCATGCAGCAGACCAGGTCATACGTCAAGTGCTGAAGATTGGCTACAGATTACAAGCCCAGCTGCGAACACATGGCTAATTGGCCTTAAATGGTGTCATTTTGTACATATTTCGAAGTTTTTAGTAAATATTTTGGCCTTTTGGCGGAAATGAGTACGTGCCCCTTCACGGGTCGTGCAACCACCTGTGCATTCTAGGCTCTCACATTTCAATCGTGAAGCTGAGCTCGTTTGAATTAAAATTATCTTAAAATTGAAACGGTGCTTGGCTTTTAGTTTTAGGGGCAGGAATTTTTCAAGTCAGATTCAGTTGGCAGTTTCTGTGGATCAGTAAAAACTAAGGGAAAGACAAAATCCAAAAGAATTTTAAGAACCGAATAGCTTCAATTTTTGATGAGAGTCAAAATACAATTCAAGCCAATTGCGGGCATTGTGTTCTACTAATTTATGAGCAGTCATTTGCTTGATTAAATCATGATTCGACCCTTTTCGAATTCCCTCGGCTGACCTGTAGCACTGATCTGGCAGCTTGTTAAGGAATAAGGTTATCTTGTCTGAAGTTGATCTTTATCTTTGCAGTGTTTTGGTAAGCCGGCTTTCAGGCTCTCCGAGGGTTTCCAGCGAGAGGAAAAACGTTTGAGGGGATGGCTGGCCGGGAAGGGAGGAATTTCTTATTTCTAACGTCTCTAACCCAACAAGGAGCCCGTCAAACCAACGCGGCAACATGTTTCAATATTTTTCAAAAACCACAGCTTGGCTGAAATCTGTCCATCACGCGCATGTGATCGGCCCATCTAAAGCAAATTTTGTAACTGTTAAAAAAATAGTTGAAGTAACAGAAATAAAAGCTAATGCAAACATCTAAAAGGGGAAATTTTTGTTGAAACGGAAACTGCTTGTAAATGCTTTTTATGCGAACACGACGCAAGAGGGTAAATTTTCAACATATATAAATAATTATATACATATATGCCCTCAACTTGTGAAACTCAGTGACAAAATTCCAAATTTGAGACGATAGAGAATTGTTAATCTAGTTACCTTTTTAGGCAAGTGACGAAAAAGTGAAAACCATAGGTATGTTGGTTGCACATTGATGAAGATTCTCAATACTGTGGTCACGAACAAAGACTACATGAGATATCCGACATGCCAATTTGTTGCCCTTTTCTCAACTTTTTGACTGAAGAGACTATAGAGCCAAGTACTATTTTCCAGAGCCTAAAACGTTAAATTTAACTCTATGGAGATAGGACACTTATTTTTTGTGTTGAATATGCTAAACGAAGTGAACATTGACGAACGGATGTCTGCGGTTCAGTGAATGAGCTGAGAGGGATCTGAATGCATGTTTGTGGGGTCGGTTGCCTACACATACTCAATGGCTATTTTACATGCACGCTATTCTCTACAGTCTACATTCAAGTTTGTGTTAAAGCCAAAGATAAATGACGAGGTCTCAAAGACTTAAACTTAAAGCTCAGTAGATCATCAATAGCTGAAAACAATCCACAACGTTAAGCTGCAAAAGCCACGGAAAGGTTTTTAGGCAAAATAACACGAGGTCTTTAAAGGTTAAACGATTCATCTCGACTTAAAATGGGAAATTTCCCTGGCAAGTTTTAATTTAAAAACAGCAACAATTGTTGTTATTGTAGGAAGTTGCGTTCTATTTGGGATTGCGCTAAAACCCTGAATTTCTTGATCCATCTTGTGAGAAGTTTTTCAAATCAATCATCGTTATTTAAAGTGTATACTTAATAGATAAGCTTTGTTATGCTGTGTAATTTATGTGGGTTAATATCGCATGAAACCTTGAAGCCAATATTTCTAATCTTTGACCTGCTCTCTTCGGCATCCACGTAGTCTTCTTGATATGTCCGTGTATGATAAATATCATTTTGCACTGTCTACAAGTAATTAATTAATTTTAGATTTCTATGCTTACGAATTTAAAGCACCACTATGGTGTTTGTTATGATAATGGCCTGTGAAAAGGTGTCTCGCCACCATATGTTTGGAGAACAAACCAGCCAGAGTTTAACAAAACACCAAATCTTAGAGTTGGTTTATTAGTCTCGCATTTTCAGAAACATCAAAGTTAACTCAGAAATGTTTTTTAAATAATGCGTCATTTTGATTAGAGACACCCAAGTGTATAAAACACAACCGTGTATATTAAAAATAAGCATAGCTTGTTTGTGGTGCAATTCGCTTCGGACCAACGCAAATCCATAGCTTTGATTGGTCGGCCGAAAATAGAACCTTCGTCATCTAGAACACAAGAGGGGAAACCCATTCCCACAGTGCTCTGCGATACGTCTGCAATATGCTAAAATCTCTTTAGTCAGCGCATTCTACAATATCTTCAAAAAGCTTATAGTCTAATAGTGAATTTCTTGTTGTAAGGATGAATATTCCAGCTTTCATATTTGCAATGCTACTGAATCTGGCAATTCTGGTAAGTAAAGTTCCTTTATAGCATTTGATTGTTTTACTGTTTGCCGTAATGTACACTGTTCGAGATTGGTTTCAAAGTTCCCACACAAACCACAAGACATGGAAAAGAGCAACGAATTATTTGCGGCGTTCAAATACACCTCACATACATGTACAACTTGGCTTTATAAGTTGTCAAAATTCTGGCAAAAAGTTATTTCAGGTAATAATGTTGAAATTACTTTATGGAGAGCAAAGGAATTGCAACGAATTGAAATGCAACGGGCGAACTTTGTGTATGGGCCTGAAGCCGTTTGATCGACATCATTTACTTAATTACAAGAGTAACTGTTTACCGCATCGAAATTGACATTTTATCGTTATTTGTTTCTAAAGTTTCAAGTGAAATTTAACGTTATATAAAAAACAGTTTGATATCTCGCTATGTGTTGGTTGAGAATTTGAAGATTTCAGTTCTGGTTTGACATTTGGCCGCGGCAGTGTTAAGTAACCGCGATCTGTCGAATCTCTTAATTCGGTGCAATACAATGTACACGCGGGTTTTTGATGCTTGTGGTTGCTTCTGCTATTTTTTGCCTAAGCAGCCGATGCCTTCTTGAGATAATAGAAAGCGTTCGTGACGATTACATCTCAGAAGCTTCGCGTTAATAGCTGTGTAACTTAAAATGTTTAAAGCAAGATTGAAGTTGCTACCGCCGAAACAACAAACACGTGAGTGTGGTCAGATCCTAATAACACATGTGATCTATATTAAAGTATTTCAACTCGTTTTAGCACTGTTACTTAGCTCGCTCGTGAGGTATGCATTTGTTTTGTTTAAACCGTGTTTTGGTTCGCAATTTTTGAGACAATTGGACGTTCTTGATTGTCAAGCAGCCCCGCTGTCGAAAATTCCCACGGAATAAAGTACCACCAGGTCCTCACTCTTGATCAAACAAGAGTCACGACTTGACGACGACAAGTCCTAGATCAGACAATCAGACATATTTTGAGTTGCAGATACATTTTATGCGTGGAATTAAAAGCAAAAGTGGTACGTTATTTTTTTTATTTGTGTGTTTCATTTGTATAAGCTATTTTCGGTTGGATGAACGAGCCTTCATGCATGGGCTGTGATCCATCTCGTTGCAAACAGTAATTTAAAAGTGGGAGGTGCGACGCGACAAGCTCAAACTTGCCTGCTCACAAAAATTGTTGTGTAATTCAATTTTCTGCCTTTGTTTTTTTCAGTCGAAAAACAAAGAGATAGACAGGTTCTTTTACTTCTCCGCAAATGTTGAAGTAGCTACAACTGCGAACGGTCTTGTTGTGAAAACTAAAGTCTCCGTTGGCGCACAGATTTGCTGTAGGGGGCCTCCAAAATATTTAAGCGCAAATGTGTAGAAATAAATCGAATTCTAGTCTAATATGATTTCTGTGCAAATGGCCTAAAAAATTTACCGCCACTTGTTATTTCAATAGAAATCAAGTATCATCGAATTTTTCTCAGTCTTAATCTGGACAAGAATTGTTATAAAGTTTTCTGGTTGTCTTAATATCATGAGACTATCATGAAATGCCAATGTTGTGGTTTGCTGTTATGAACACAAGATTAACCATATTTATCCTTATATAAACTCATAGTGAAAGAATCCCAAAAATAATAAGATTACTTTATCAGTTCAGTATTTCCACATCTTTATGCTCATTTATGTTCAACTTCAGAATAATTTTGCTTGTGTAAAATCAACATATTGCATACCTCTCGTGCTTTCAGTTTGAGAAGTTTTAAAGTCCATTGTAGTCCAGCGATGTAAGATGATTGTTTTCTAATACGACACCTTCAACTATTTTTGTCTCGCGTGAGTTTTCTTGTTTACTGGAATTCTTGTTGAAGACTCCATTTTCAGAAATAGTGATAGAACTGTAGAGACGAAGCAGGCTCTATTTTTACTCCGTTTTTTTTTTTGTTTTTTAAACAGTTAATCTTGTACTTCTAGGTATAAATATTTTTCTTTCTTTTCGGCTTGTTGGCTTCTTCTGTTGTTTGTTGAATGAAATTCTGCACCGAACGTAATTTTTTTTACCATTGTACTTGTAGTTTCAATATTATTCATGTTTTGGATCGAAATCAATAAACTCAGAACAGACATTAGAGGTTAAACTTTATATCTCTGGATATTAAAAACTTACAGGGTAAAGCTTACGACTGTAACTACAGCCTACTTCAGAACTGATTCTCAAAACATTTAAAATGCAACTTTAACTATAACTTAAAACCTTTTCAAAACGTAAAACCCTCCGCCATTCTTTGATAACATGTACTGACTAAGTACATGTTTTCCTGGCTGTACATTTCTTGTTTTCGTTTGCTTACTGAGAAAATTATTTATATTCAAATTAATGCTTATCACAAAGAAATAAAAGAGCTGTAGTTGCATGATTCGATGTTTACGTTCGAAGTCATATGATTTACGGGAAATTCGCTCTTATAACTCGTTGATCCTGTATGTAATTCATTAATAATAGCTGTTAAAAATTATGTGGAAGTAGAAATAATAAACCCCTGCACAAAAAGGTTCCGCGTCTAAAAAATTCGTGTCTTTCTCTCTCTTATAAATTTTATCTTTTTGTCACTCAATTTGTATTTCCTGTTAGCTCACGAAATTTGAATTAACAAACGACCAAATTTTAAATTAAATGAAAGCAGTCTTTCTCGGATCTACCCGTGTTATGTCGTAAAAATGTTTGAGCTAATGATTCTCTTGTCTTGCACAGTCTTCGACGTTTCTCTGCAAATTTAACTAAATAGTTTAATTTGCCAGGTGTTTTGCAATATTTTATCATTTTTGGTGAAATCAGTTGTATGTCAATCACTATGAGCGCGGTTGGTTTTTTCTTTTAGTGCAGTACACGTACTACACAGAAACACTGAAACGAGTTTATGAATGCAAAGTTCATATTTTTCAGAGTAAATATTTCGCAAATCCAGCATAACATACGGAAATCTTTGTAGCAGTCGATAGCGTGAGACGAATTTTCTAGTTTATACTAAGTACGATGTTTAGTAATATGTGCTAACTGAATTTTAATCCAAACGGACGCTTCCTGTGAGTGTGACACACGTCGTTGAACATCGACATACGCTGCTATATTTTGTTCATTTCTCGGTTGTAAAGTAAAGCAGTTAGAAATCAAACGCTCGAATAAAAGTATCAAAATAAAAATTACTACTCCGGCTTGCGTATTGTAGGGTCATGAGGTTGGACTCCAGGTATAAAGCGGTCCGACACCACTTTATGTTTCCTGTTTTCTTCTGCCTTGAGGCAACGTTTTGATTTCGAAATAAACACAAAAGCTCGGGAAAAATAAGCGAAACTTCTGTTGCCTTGTTAAGGTAGACTTTTTCTTTGGTTCGACGAATCAAAAACTGAACGAAAAGTATCTCTTTTTTCTTGTTAGCAGCCCAAACTTAACTCGACGTATTTTGATTCCGTAATGGCGGATTAGCGAACACCCACGTTTTATGTTGAGTATGTTGACCCCAAGCTGAGGTGGTAGAAAACGTGTCGTTTTGAAAAGCTTTATCACATTTACCAGCTGTTTGTAGTATCTTACAGCGCAACATATTTGCTAAAGGGAAAGAAAGACAAACTAGCTATTCTTTGACCTAGTTTTCCAGTACGTTTTAATTTTTATTAAGCAAGTAAATTTGCAAAATCATGAGTTGACGTCGTTATTTTCGTGCAGAATTTAATAGCAGTGTGGTCCTTACATTTTTCCTCGTCGATTTACATACACTTCCGAAACGGTTGTAATAAATGACATTACCTATTGGACTGATTTTTTCAATTGGTGTCTTTGCAAGTGCTTCTGCTTTGTTGATCTATCTTTTTACTCACGAGTTAGTTAAATTTTTAAGACTACGAGTTTGTCTTTTCGCCTACGTGCACACGACCGGAACAAAAAAAATCGCTCGCTGCCTCTAGTTGTGGTATTCGGTTATAGATTATGCCTGCCTATTGAAATGTTTTTGTTTTGTATGTTTGCATCGTTATTGCCATCTCAAAACTTAACTCTTTCCAAACTGTTTACCATTTGTTTTTGATAAAATAAACTTTGTATTCCTAGTGGGGTATAGAGTGGATTGATAAAGAAAATCGAGGTCGAACTATTTTTGTCCATGACTCGTGCTGTTCGGATGAAAGACGTGTCTGGCGGTGATCAACTATTAAGATTCTATACGCCATATGTCCGATTAATGTTGTGATTTCAGCATAAATAACTCGAATTCAAGAATGAAGATTGTGAATTTTGCTAGTAAAAGTTAACGAAACTATTGGTTGCATCATTTCGTAATGACCTAGTTGAAACATGTATGCGAATTGTGTAAAATGGCTGAGGTTTCTAGTTAGAGTGAATCCAGTAGTTTTAAAATGAAATCTTTTAATGGTTTCAATTTGGCAATATCAGTGACGTCCAATTTATCAACAATAAATGTGCTGCATGAAAGTATTAAATGCTTCTTTGCCAAATCGAAAGCTGGAGAGCAAAGCAGTTTTATTCACCGAAAAATCATAGTTGAAAGCGTAAATTTGGTAGTTCAATAAAATGTTTGTTAAAACTCGTCTTCTCTGATAACTTATTAGCTTTTTTCTTACAAGTATAGTACATTTCTTTTTTTACGATAAACCCAGTTATTAAGTTTCCAACTTTTTAACGTTGTGCTGTTATGTTTTTAATTTTGTTTTTGTTTAAAGGATTTTTAACGGGAACACCTGGTCAAAATTAGTTTATGTTATCGTTTTAAAAATACTCCTGTAACATTATCCGTGTCAATACACACACTAGAATGTGTCCTCTCAACCATTGAGTTTTTAAATTTAGCTTTGTTTTTTAAAGCTAATAAAATATATTGGTTCGGAAATAAGAAGAACTGGCAATATTATTCTTTCTGAGATCACACCTTCTGTTGACCGGAACATGCTTAAACAAGGTCTTGGCTGCGTAGTTTGTGATGAAATGAGTTTTGATTCGCTTTCATAAACATCAGCAGATCAAGTCTGACAGCTAACATTTTCGAGTTTATTTTCGCAACATTAGAAGTTCCATCTAGTTTTGCTCAAAGATATTCGTTCTGCTAAATTTTCCTGTTCGTTCAGCAAAAGCGGCATTTCATCTAACTTTTCAACTTACGAATACGCGAAACTTAAAGAGGAAGACAATCAAGCGACTGATTCAAAGATAAATTATGTCACACATAAAAAAATGTTCGGCATGGGCCGCATGGCTTGCCGTTCAAAAAACAAGTCAATTTGGTTCGTTGAAAGCTTTTAAATTGGAACTTTAAAAACAGAGTATCTCGCAAGTCCTGGAGGCTAAGTTGTGCGCAATCCATACAGATGATAATCTAGCTAAGTAATGTAGTTGTGTATCGATTACAATATCTCTGCTCGAATCTTCCCACGACTCATTACAAGTCCTTAACTCTCATTTTCCACACGCACGTTTAAGGTCTAATAATACTCTTCTCATTGTATTTTATGAAGTACAATTTTGTATGAAGATTGATAATCTGAAAAGCGATACTTTGAAAACAGAACGTAAGTTGAGACTAAGTATCGTGTGAAAACTGACTTTGAAATCGTCGATAGCTCAGGCAAAGCTATTAAAGATGTTGCGTTCTTGAGCCAAAGGCAAAACGAATGCTTTTTAGAATGTACAACAAAAATAATAAGACTTTTCATGAAGCGTATTTGGAGATGATTTTAGCGGCATCCAACGCCGCTTAAACTTAGTTATTTTCACGGCGTTCTATTTTTGTTACTAAGGGCTCGGACATTGTTTCCGTGTTCTGTAATTATCATTTCGTGGTTTGAAGTATCTGAAGCGAAAATGTCGGCAGAAAGAAAGTCGCTGTCTCAAAGATGGCGTTTTAACCGGAATTGTCGGCGCTTTTCAGCAAACTTTGCCGCTAGTTTTTAACGGCCCTGTCCTGTTGACTGCCGTTGTTTCGGCGTCGTTATTTTACGCAGGCGCAGGCGTGGTTTTTAGTTTCACCACGTGTTGAATCCGCCGACCTCATTTCCTTCCACGGCCGAATATTGTTCAGAGAATTAGTTCAACCCCTTTATAATTAAATTGACTTATTATCAATATCAAAACTTTATCACGGTCTTTAAGTCTGGAATTCGTCCGCGCATTATTATTGTTAAACATTGCTGAAAAAAAATAAGTCTACTATTTAGTACTAAAGGCTAAACACCTTTTGCAACATGTAAAAGGTTTGTACAACGCTTCACCTTTGTCCACATTGCGAAGGCTTTCGCGAGCTGAATGTCGCTGGTTCTTTTGTATTGGCCTTACAACAGCAGCAATCGTTCAAAAATAGACGGTTGCTATGGCAGGCTCGGTAAAGATTGGTTTGTCTTGCACGAAAAGGTAGAAAATCATTAGAGTTCAAGTGTTGAGGGACAAATTAATTGATTCCTTAATCTGGCAATTATTGCCTTTAATGTTTTCCAAGTGACTGTTTCGTGCAGTAGCCCGTGGCTTATATTAAAAAAATTTTCAATGTTATTGGAAAAATCGTCGACGCTTCATTCTTTTTTAGTCCTTAAAGCAACGAGAGAGGTTTATCTGTTTTTTTTACACACTCAAGATTGACAGTCTTTGCCGCCAAAATTCCAGAATTAGAAAGTGAGAAGTGGTCCTTTAAATTGAGACATGCACTGATTACCAAACTTTATTCTTGTTCTTCAAGTTAAGCACCATTTGAAATAACTAAAGAAGGGTTTGAATCTCCTTTGCACAGAAGGCCAAGTATACCTCAAGTGTGGGACTTTAATCGGGATTTGAATGCTTCGAGAGTAATACATGAACTCTTGTATGTGTATGGTTGTGAATGTGCGGGTATTTAATGTATCCCATTCAACCGAGACGTACTCGTAGAGAATGTCCTGACATCCAACGCCGCTTAAACTTAGTTGTTTTCTTTCTATTTTTACTGCTAAGAATAATTGCATGTTATATATTGTAGCAGCAACAGTGGAGAATATCTGTCATCCATTACTTAAGATTAAGTTTCTCTATTGTAATGTAGAGTGACTAAGATCGTTCTGAACAGTATTTTTTGTCGATGTTATTTATATCTTAAGTTTAACAAACTATGTCTTGTTCTTTTTAAAGCCTTTTATTCTATTTTAAATTTCTGCAGAAATGTTTTCTTAGGTTAAATAAAAAGAATTTTCAAGTCCAGGTCATCCTTTCAATGTATTTGCGTAAATCAACAATTGCTTGCAGATATTCTTCCAAATAATGAAAAATCAATAAATTGAAGCTTTTCTCGACATGCAGCCTTTAAATCCTTTGTCAGTGTTACGTTACCGATATCCGCTAATTAGTTCTCACTCCAGACTGACAAATTTTCACTCTTAAATTTGCGCCTTATAATTCTGCGCATTTTAATCTCTGGTATTGAAGATCAATAGAAAGCGAAATGTTTCGTTTTTGAAAATATTGAAACGCTTATTTCGTGAGTGATTTCATATTTGTTGTTTCTGTATTGATGGATGGCCTCGACTAACAGTATAGGACATAATCCGATTGTGTACAGGTATTTTTACAGTTCTCGTGGTCCAAAAGCACAACACTTGCAGGGTGGCCTGGAGCACGAAATACACAGGAGGCCCGAAATATGATTTTAACACTACAGTTTCTTATCGTAAAACTAAAGCCATCTATCGAACACAACAAAGCGTTTTCTGGTTTGTGAATACCAAACTGATTGGGGGTTATACCAGACTTGTTTTGAAACAATGGCATTTTGCAAGTTACAATCTGTTCATATCTGTGAAAAATGTTCAGCTAATTAGCGATAAAGCTGTCAGTTTTGACGGGATAGTAGTAATAGAAGCTCTGAAAAGTTTCTCAGATATATCGTAATTAGATCAATCCAAAGTTTTCTGTAAATCAGTCTTAATTTTTCACGAAATGTTTCCGTCGTTACCCGTTATACTCTTTGAAACAAGTCATTTGAACAACACGCTTTTTCATAAGAACAAAACGAGGCTCAGATTGACCAAAATTTAAGAAAAATTTAAGAATAAGGCTCGGGGCTCGATTGAGCAATATTTTTAGCTTTACAAAAATGATTTGCAATTTTTTTTTCTTTTAATCATCATCATTGCTTCAAATTAAACACTACCCAGAAGGTTGTTCCATACATATGCATACAGCATACTGTATCTTCATACGGAAATAGGCAAGCTTTTGTAGTCCGGTAAAGAATGATCAACGCAAAATAACAAAAAACTTCATGTTTTTCTGTTCAAACCACACATAGAAAAAAGAATACTTTAAGAACAATTTGAGGCTCAAATCGCGAAAAAAAATTAACAACAATGAGCTTCGGCCAAATTTCCTGACCAACATGAGAATGTATAACATAGGTTGTAATTTATAACATGGATTTATTGCATAAATAAATCGTAGTATATTGTTTGCTTAATCATCTACTCTAACACAATTATAACATAATTGTGTTAGAGTGTCTTGTGTCTTTAAAAAGGGTAAGTTAATTATAACTAAGAGCCTTTAAAATTACGCAATAAAAATGGACTGTTCAATGTTTTTGATGAAAACGAGTTTTTCTTTCTTTTTTTACGGCCTTCGCATTGACAAATGAACTTTGGTCGGTGCTTGCTGGAAACTCAAGTCAAACCGAGAATGGCGCTTTTGTTTGCCAATGTAACTCTTAACCAAATCACTTGCACACGAACCAATATAATTTTTAATTGGGAGTCAGTAAAAGAAATTTATGTTTAGCGCATGCATGGCGCGTGCCAACAATTTCTCACGAAATAGCGTTTGGCATATTTACTGCAATTTGCTGTCTCAGTGTAGACTCTACGACATTGGAGAACTTAATTGTTTACGTTGTTCTGTTGCTTTCACATAAGATATGACTAAAATTTGTATATCTAGTCTTTTTAGTTGACGTTGTACAAGGTGTAGTAAACGACCTTAGGGTTTAGTTAAACATTTGACTATGTATTGTCTAATTCGTTTTGGTATCCAATGCCTTTGTGTGCTGTCTCGATGCCCTAACAGAACATGTCCGGGCATGGCTTTAGTTCACTTCTCCAGGTGGCCAGAATAAGGTAAATAAATTTACGCATCGAAGCGCACGATTCGTCTCTGAGCACACTCAAATCCCCTGTATGTGCTCTTTGTCGTTTAGCAAACTACATGTAGTTAGCTCGAATTAGTGGTTGAAGAGAAAAACTGCTAAAGTCTGATTTGCTACTCTCTTCCAAGTGCTTCATGCAAAACAAACCTCATTGGTGCGAATCAGAGAACAAAAGACTTATGTCTGGATGAAAGCCAAGTTACATATTACCTTATGCCAGTGTGGCAGAAACAATAGAATACATTGGTCAGCAGATATTCAGCAAGTTTTCGTTGCACGTCACAACTGTTGAATCACATAAGCAAATGTAGATCGGAGGGAAAAAACTGCCGAAATTCTACTTTTGTAATGCTCTGTTCGCCTGCCGAGAAGCTGTTGTTATGCCTTACGACAAGTGTACTCGTGAGTTTCTTAACTGCGTCATGAGAAATTTCTTATCATTTGTCATGTTTGTGTTTGTCTATTCTCTCTGTAAGTACTGGCTTTGCTGTGAGTTCGCGTGTTGCAGCACCGTTAAATCTCTTTCTATAGTTAATTTATAACAAAGGTATGTCATAGTACACAGGTTCAACACCTTGAAAGAACCGTCAAATACGTCTGTTTCTTCCTTGCTTGTGTTCGTGACTTGTTCAACGTAAGAAATATAGGTAAACAGTTTAGAACGAGCTGTGTACGGGTTTACAGTGCAGCTGGTTGAAGGGTTTGCATTTTAAAGCTTTGTGTGTCAACGTTTCGTTTTCTAGGTCCCTTTGTAATGTCCTCTTTTAGCGAGGAAGCACTTTGTTCATTGGATTTAACAGCAGAACGCTGTTTCATTTTCGTTTTCCTCTGCTTGTCTTCCTTCGGGAGCCTGCGATCGCCCACAGGCCGCTAGACAATAGATTCTGAAATTACATTTGCATCATCGTTGCACTTAAGTTGCACTTTCTGTAAATTCTTATGGCAAAATACTCTTATTTAGATTAAATTTCAGTAAGACTAAATGTTTAATGCTGTTCTTTTTCGAATTGGAAGTTACACCTCAATGAAAAAGCGAATAGTTTCTGCCTTTGAATTAAATATTCATGTTAAATATTCAGATTTAAATCAGTATTATATTGATTGAAAGTGGCTATCTTCGCTGCAGCTAAGTGTCACATTTCACAATTTATTTTTGTCTTAACTTAGAATAATGTCATGCATTGTTTCGTTAGTGAGCGTTGCTTTTAACTTTAACCGCTTAGAAATCGATTTCCTGAGCATTTAAAGATAAAATTTTGGGCAGGATGCAAGCAACAGAGGGTTCATTATGTTTCGTTAAATATCTGTTTTGCTTTGTACTTCGTGAATGCTGGTTTAAAAGCAGAAATTAGTAAAAACAAAAAGCCAGCTTGTTGTCTTTTATTTTGGGAATGTTATTGCGTTATAGCGAACGATAAAGAATGGTAAATGTTTTACGTTTCTTTTTGCGTAACTGATGTAATTGCGAGTTGCTCGTATGGCCTTTGCCGCAGGGGCACAAAGCAACCGTTTATATTTTTCGCTTTTAACAAACAAACTTTTTGTCAAACGTTGCAGTGTGCTTAAGATCTTCATTTTTTTTTCAAGAAACATTTTCAATATTCTCTTAGGCACTGTATATTCCCCGCTCATCTTGAATTACGTGGGCGGGCACAAGTTTTGACTTATCGTTTGAAGTTGTGACAAACAGCGAAACAGTTTCGTATTGCATGCAGCATTAGACAATCCCCTGGGGTCTCATTTATGATCAATAGCCGTACAAAACGAGTTTAATTTGGGGTTCTGTGTTTAGTCGTAAAATATTCCTTTGATTGCAGCTCTTTCTCTTTCACGAGAACCAGGAGAAAATGCTGCTAAAATGAAATGCTAATGGACCGCGTCAGTTTCGCCGTTTAGTTTATCTAAATATTGCTTTGAATCTTGTTTACTAGTAATAAAAAATAACCAAGAGATCTTTTCAGCTTAGTATCATTGTCTTAACCCACAAGTTAGTATGATATAGCCATCAAAAAATAGATTTTGTTGAGACATATAGAGGCTTTTGAAAAAAGTTAATGTGTGATATTTATTAGAAAATCAGACTCTAAAGATAGATCGGCCTGTCTACTTAGATAACATTGTCACAAACTTGTGTAGCCTAATGGATTATACATGATGGCGCCACAATTTTGCTACGAGTAGATTTTCATAGCTGTACAGTCATTTGACTTACTTTGTACCTGGTCAACTTAATATACATGGATAACTGAAGCACCGTCTGTATTATTTCGATATACCAATTTTGGCTGATTGCAAAAGTGTCTTTTTTAACTCTACTGAAAACGAAAATTTTTGTCGAGGACGAGTTCATTGTTAAGAACTTACGTGTTTAAATCGAGATCAAAAGCTATCTCCCCTCAAATATTATAGTGTGACGTTAAAAGTTTCGAACTTTCACTTCAAATTGCGTTTTATCAGTAATATCTGGCTCATTGATCTGTTGCGTCTTAAAATATTTGTGTTTTAAGTTATGATGTTTTGGTTTTTCAATCGCTCCCCCGCAGACGGGTCTTATAAACTCAAGAGTCGTGGAGTCTCAGAAATTAATCTTTCAAGTTTTGAAAGTCGAGGCATTTAGTTTTTTATCCTAAAGGTTTTAATTTTGGGTATAAAAATCCTTGATATTGTAAACTTCTATGATTTTTCCCATTGTATACCATCAAAGTTGCTAAAAGCAAGAGAAGTTGTTTTGTGTTTTAATTCCGTTGCACCACTGATGTGCTAGTTTTTATGTTTTAAAGCCGGCCTCCGAACTGCCCCAAACTTTGGCGCATTCCTATGAACATTCAGTTTACTTCACTGATAATAACTTTGTAAGAGTTGGATTCCGTCGAAACAGATAGTGTTGAGAAAAAACTTTGCCTTCGTTTGCCTCAAAACATGCATGAGTCACGTTTAAGAAATCCTACATGTTTTACAATACTATTCGCGCGTTTTAATTCTTACTGTTTTTTAACCAGTTGATCGATGAAGCCCTTTGCAAGCATTCGTTTATTTTGCATGTCTTGAAGAGTAGAAATAGTTAGTGTTAATCATTCTAATTTTTGAATCAGTTGATAAAAAACCCTATAAAATGACCACTTACTTTGATCGTCTTGAAGAGTAGAAATGATTGGTGTTATTCATTCTAACTTTTGAACCAGTTGATGAAACACTATAAAGTGACCATTCATTTTGCTTGTCTTGAAGAGTAGAAATGATTGATGTTATTCATTCTAATTTTTGAACCAATTGTTCAACTAAAAATAAGATATAATTTAAGCCACAAAATGACTACTCATTGACGGCGGTCGTTTTGAAAACTAGATTGAAGTTTTTCCCATTGTTTCAATATGATTAGGAGCTTTAACTCAACTGGATTATTACTAACACAAATCTGTAAGCAATGAGCGAACATATTTTAAAAGGAAAATCGACAAAATGACAGATTTTTTTTTCGTTTGCAGGTATACTCTGCCAGTCTCTGTGGCTTTTGCCCTCCAGGGCATTATGTTGCAAAGGAATGCACAACAACAACATCCCGGGTTTGCAAGCCCTGTCCTTCCGGGACTTATATGAAATTCCCCAACTTTAACAGCAGATGCCATCCTTGTAAAACGTGCTATGGTAAAAAGGTCTTACAAAGAGCGTGCAATGCAACACACGACACAAAATGCAAGTGTGTTGCTGGGCACTTCTTCCAGAAATCTTTACTTATCTGCTTTCCTTGTACGCCGTGTGGTATAGGATGGGGTGTTACAAAGAACTGTTCTGAAACGCAAGACACACAGTGTGGTGTTTGTAAACAGGTGAGTAATAACGAATCACTATTGATATTATAATTACCATCAGTTTCTATCAACCACTTGATTTATCTTCACCTCCAAAAACTCAATAATATTTGCTCGTAGTATATATTAAGAGCCGAGGAAGTTTTTTCCCGAGCCGACAAAGAAAATTTGAACTCATGTATTTGTTAGCAGTTTCAACACGCGAGATATTGATCTCGTATGGAAAGGCGATTGGACCAGTTTTCAACAAATCAACACGCAGCATTTGTTTATTGGCGAGTTGTTCTAAAATTAAAGTGGAGTGAGATGGGATAACTCTCACGAAATAAAAGCCTTTCCAGTTTTCTAAAAGGCACGCTACATTGGTGGCTCATGAACACTCGAAAATTGCAGTAAACGTCACAGAAACCTAAAAGCAGTTTCACTAAAATTCCGTAATATACTGAAACAAGTAAACAAGGTTGCATATGAAAGTCTTTTCCCACAAAATTTACACCGTTCCCAATTTTGATTGTTATAACTAAATTTTAAGTTCTTTAAAAAGTGAAGTATAACATTGATTATTATATATTTAGTTTATTACTATTATCATTTTGACTCATTGAGTTTTGTGTTACTGATGACGGTCAAATTTCAAACCAGCCAATTGTTCACCAGTCATTATTCTCCACTGCTTTTTGAACATTTATTCGTTACGAAAATATTTTGTTTAATAAAAAAAAATTCTTTCGCTCTTGTATCAATAAGATCTTTCAAACTTTTCATATGCAAATTGTGTGTTTCGAAAAACATTTTTTTTCTCTGACTAAATGTTTTAAAGAGTCGCGAGTTTGAAGAAAGAAATGGCTAGGGACTAACATGTAGTTTAAGTAACTGAAAAAGGCATAAAGATTTACACGTTTAACCTATTGAAATTAAATTTGGGTTCGTGTTTGGACTACCAAATAGAAATACCTTTGGCGCGCTTATGGTCGGTTGGTTTCCTGGCATTTATTTGCTTATCGGCTTGGTCCTGTCACTTTTCGCCGGCGCACCTTTTATATTTTAAATTCTTGTTGACATATCTATGCAAATACGTCTTCAAATTTTAAATAGCTTTTCTAGTTTTGAACAGTTAGAGATGGCTTTTCGGTTTGTATCGTTATTTTGTTCTTGTCAATAATATTATGATTGCGAACAACTACTTGTTTTTGAAAAGCAACAAAATTCAGTTCACAGCATGAGAACCGAAAGGTTAAAGTGGTTTCGTTTCGTTTGCATAAGCGCATTCTTTCGGAAAAACTTACATTTTAATGATTGGTAAAACTTATCTGATGTTGAAGTTTTGAAAACTTTTTAATTAAAAGAAGGAAGACGAAAGAGAAAATGGAAACTTCATAATACTGGTTCGACAGTTTAGCGATAACAATTTAGGTTGGCAGGCCGACCGGAGCTGTTGATGCAGCTTTTGAATAATTAGTCGTATTTCAGAACCATTACTAAAGATAAAGGCAAGATTCTCCAAAACTTGTTCTGTTAGAAGTATGAGCTCGAGTTGGGATAATTTAACATTATAACTGAGGCTGAATGGGTTAAATGATAAATTAGTAACTTGCTCTACAGAAGGTTTTATTTAGATAAATATTTTTGTGTATTTGTAAAGATATTTTGTCATTTTTCATTCTCATTCACTTTGATTGTTGTCTCGCTCGTGCTGTTTTCAAGTTAACCCAGCTTTGAATCTTTTGTCGAGCCATCATCCAAGAACTTCAGATGTTATCGAAGTTTATAAGATGCCGTATTCATCAAAAGTTCACAAAACAAAACTAGGCAACATGAACGTGAGGGAGCTATTTAAAAAATGGTAAACAACGTTTTTTTTTCTTCCTGTAGGGCGAGACATTCTCTGAATCATTGAGCATGACGGAACCCTGTAGGGAATGCAAAACATGTCATGCTGGAGAGGTTGTCCTGTCGAACTGCACGAAGGAACATGACCGAAAGTGCGACATCCCGCTCAAAACCAAACGGATTGAACAAAATAAATCAAAATTTACCCATGTCAAAAACGAGATTCAGTGGTTGAAGACAGGAAAACCAAAAACCTGGCCCAAATCACTACCATCGACACAGAGGCCAACGGATAGAAGTGAGTTACACGCTTTAGTTAGACCGCAGTTTGCATTGGCTGTTTATTAGAATTACTACCGTATGATATGGATGCGTCTCAATATAAACCGAGTGTAAAGTCACCATAAATTAAAGTCCCTATCAAGCTTATTTTTTTACTTTTTGGTTTAAAACTGTTGTCATCTGTGAGCTCAAGATTCGAATAACCAAAGAAAGTTTCCACGTGTCTAAGTATGCTTTTTAACCAAAAAAAGATTGGAATGTAAATTTTGACCGAGCAGGCCGGGGACTGGTAACCTGTGACGTAGCAGCAGTGAGTTTTGTGGTTTTTTGTTTAAAAAATTTCATTTCTGTTAAAAAGTGTCATAAAATTTTTATTTCAAACAATTTCAATAGAATAATTCATTGATTAAAGTTATAACAATGTGACTATTGTAGCCAGAATTGAATTTTTTGAGATAAAAAAGGTTGTCTCTGCTTCATGCCTCCTGCTACGTCATATGCCATCAAAGCACGCTTCAAGTCTAAAAATTGTAATAGGAACGGCGAGAAAGAATAAGCTTGATAGGGACTTTAAAGGTCCAAGAACTTTCCTTTCATGCGACCCAAGTTCAAAGTGTGACGGCCTTTAGAAAATTTACTGTGTGAATAAAGTAACCTTCGGCAAGAAATGAGTAAAGAAGTTAACAAAATAAAGCCCAAAGAGTCCTGAGGGGCCGGTTGTTCGAAAGCCGATTAACTTTAAACCAGGAATAACTCTTAACAGAACCTATTGGTTGTCATGGTAGTTAACCCTGGATTAGGGCTAATCGTTTTTTGGACAACTGGGCCCTGAAGTGCATATCATCCTATTACCGTTACCTTATAGAGCCTAGAGAGATTCCCGGGAACAAGTGCACATTACCCAATAGAACTCAAAGAATTCCCTAGGGAAAACGCATTACCCTATAGAACAGAATAGGATCCTTTCTTTATACATTCCTTTCTTTTCCTGCCCTGTGATTCCAGTTATGCTGAAAGCTGATGAGTCTTTTCCTAACAACCGTAATCTTCGAGTAAGTCCCAATGTTGTATGACCAAACACTACTATTGCTTTTAACGACGACGTTTTGTCTGTAGGAAGCAAGGAACGGGAGAAAGACCCGGTTAAGGAGCAGGAAACGGATAAGGAGTCCTTAGTGTTGTACATTTTGGTCTCGATATCTGCGTTAGTGTTGCTCTGCTTCATTGGCTGCTGTTTCTTCCAATGGAAAAAGAGAAAAACACGTGGAACCAGTGCTAAAAAGTCTCAAGAAAACCAAGGTGAAATGAACGACACTGCTGTTCTTGTATACATCATTTTGTTCCTTTTTAACCTATTTCAAAAGTTTCCATTTTTTCACCCACTTCCTCCGCCCCAATCTTGTTTTTTCCTACTGATTTTCAATGCGTCTTATTATTTCTGACGTCATATTTTTTCTGCTTTTCCTATCCATCGGGTTCCATTCCATTACTTTCCTAACCATCCAGTCGTATTTGCTTTCATCTAGTTTATCATGTTCTTTTCCACACTACGCATCCTAAATCCAATATCATCTTATTCTGTCCTATTACTTTTCACCCACCTGCATCCCATTCCTTTCAATCACTCCAATTCCTTTCTACCACATCACATACCATTCAGAAGATAAAACTAAATATCTTACTGGACAATTAAGAAACGTACAGTCTGCGAAGTTTCCGGACCGACTGGATGACTGAAACATTCATTTTCTCATCATATATCACTCCTCTCCACTGCATCTTGTGTTCTTTTTCACGTCATCCAATCATATTCTTTTCCTTTACATGCCATTCTTGTCACCACATCTCATCCCTTTTCCTTTCCACCACAACCCATTCTAATCCTTTCCACTACATCACATCATGTTATTTTTCCTCTACTTCTCCTCTCATTCCTTCCAAATAACTCCCATTCCTTTCCATCATATTGCATCCCATTAGTTTCCATTCCTATTTTTTTCTGCTACATTCCGTTCCTTTCCACCACATCCAGTCCCATTACTTTCCATCATATTGCTTCCCATTAGTTTCAATTCTTATTCTTTTCTGCTACATCCCGTTCTTTTCCGCTACATCTCATCCAATTTTGTTCCACCACATTCCATCCCTTTCTTTACCACCACATCCCATTCCTGTTTCTCTCTGCCCAATTCCATTTCGTACCTTTTTACATTCTTCTCATCACTGCCTCCAATTCCAATTTTTCCTTTTCCAACTTATCTCTTTATTAAATCTCTGCTCATCCCAATCCTCTCTGACTCTTCATACTAGAAGTAGAAGAAGACACTTACAAGAAACCAGCCAAACCGGTTGTTGTTGTAGACTTCCTAGATCAGACAACCAGTACAACGCTGTCAGTGGATCAAGGTAAAGGTAAGACTGTTTTCGATGTATGATTTGGTTAGGTTCTTGGAATGAAGGATCGTTTGCATTTGGATCGAGACAAAGCCTGACGTAGGAACCAAAGATGGCAGACAGATAGACACCCATAGACAGCCAGGCAGAAAGACAAGCAAATGGTATTAGCAGGCAAATAGACAAGTATACATTCACAACCCGGCAGGAAGACAAACAACCAGAGATAGATAAACAGGCAGGCAGGCAGGCAGGCAGAAAGACAGACTCAGACAGACAGACAGACAGACAGACAGACAGACAGACAGACGGACAGACAGACAGACAGACAGACAGACAGATAGAAAAACAGACACAGACAGACAGACAGACGTAGACAGCCGGACTGATAGATTGTCGAAGGCAGGTAGGCAGGCCACCACAAATAACTAAGCATACAAACAGAAAACAAACGGTCGTAGACAGACAGACGGATTGCCACAAACGCCAAACAGACAGGCAGACAGATAGTCTTTCTGGTTATTTTGAATAAGTTTTTTTATTTACACTCTTTGTTCTTGCAGACGACCAAAAGCTACCGGATGTAAATTGTGGCCTGTACCAAGAGTTGAATAAACTCCTAAGTCCCGGAGGTCGTTGGAAAAAGCTCGCAGCAAAGCTTAACTATTCGCAGCTAGAAGTTAAAAATTTCGACTTGAAACCAGCGGAAGCACCAGAAGAAATGTTGTCAAACTGGGGGCATAGAAGGGGCTCCACATTACGGGCACTGTATAATGTGTTTGTCTCCCTGGGTTGGGAAACTGAGGCGAGGACTGTTGCCAAGTACATGGAAAATACCCCGGTGTAAGCTCTTAGCATTCTTGTTCCCAGAGCGACGATCCTATTGGTCAGCGACACAACTTGGGAACGAGATTAAGCCTTTTGTAGCTTACAGGCCACGTGCTTTCAACACGGCGAGTTTTGTAACCACGTGATCTGTTTCAGGTAGGGGCGGTAGGGTAACGAGGGCATTTGTTAGTGTCAGTCAAACTTTTCGGTTTCGAGCCTAAATAGTGCTGACCCGGAGAGGGCCATGAAAAGGGAGGGGTGGAGGTTTGGGCGAGTTGTGCTGATATTTGCTCAACCAGTATTAGATTTGACCTTGTAAAACTTCGGTGGTAGTTAATTTAGTGTAAATAGTAGGAAGTTTCGAAACCACTGTTCAGATTTAGAAATGTTTACAGGTCGAATTCACTTGTTTTAAGCTAAATTAAGATTAGAAGAAACGAGAAATTGTTTTTGGATATTTTCTGGGATTATTTGAATCTTTGGAGCTTGTTCAATCCCAACAACAAATTCATTAGCGAATTGATTGGGGTTCGAACTACGCATGTGCGCTTCACACTTGCCATTTATACTACGGCATATTAACCTAGATTGGGTTGGTTAAATTGGGCTTTAAGTCTTTTGGAGTTTGGGTTTTTGGACTCTTGAGTTTGTACTTTTCGAAATGCAGAGAAGCTCGGCTGAGCAAGTTCTTTCGAAGCTTGATGGGTCATTGTTCCCGTACAAGCAAAAATATCGAGTAAGAACTTTTTGCTTGTGTTGAAGACGCTTTTCTGCTTTGAAGGCATTAACTCGGTACGTTTGTTGTTATACTAGACTGGCATATTATGTCGTTGAAGTAGTCACTTTTGTGACGATAATTATCGTATTTAATTGATCTGTAGTTGTTAAATTGTTTGGTAAGTAATACGTTATGCAACTTTAGTTGTCTGCAAAATTGTACCTCGTTGTGGTACTTAGGCTTTTTATACTAGCAAACAAATTTAGTTATTGCAGAAATGAGCACATTTTAAAGTTAGTTTGTATTTACCAGCTCTTTGATCCAACATGGCGGACTTATATTAACTATATTACAGCTGCATGATATTTCATGACACAGACACATCATTTCCATATAAGGAAAGAGCACTAGAAATATTAGGATTTTTAAAAAACTTAACACTTAAGTCTTTGTGAAGTTGAGCTTTCGTCTCGTTTGCAAAAAGCAATTAAATTGCTGCTACACACAAAAGGCGAATTTTAAACTGAAGTTGGAGGCTCTGCGAGTCTGCACGACACGGCGCCGCTCACATTTAATATTCCATAATGATATTTTCACTTGCCATGCAATGTTGCGTAGACTTTTGTTTAGAACAGTCATTGGTTTGAACGAGATTGAATTAATCGTCTATATACCGGTTTGAACTTTCGAACCTAGTTTGATTCGTACAATTAGAGTTTTGTTTAGTTTATTGCATTTAAGTTTTAACACCACGCGATGTACCACGTTTACTGCCATGTTGGGTCGGAAAGCAAATTCATTTTTTGTGCGTTTTTTTAGGTTTTCGCACACTGGTGGCCGTTTTGTATAAAAGTCAATCTGTTGCTTTTCTTCTGTTTTATCAGAACGAAATAACGAATTTCAATCTGAAGTTGGATAATAGTGATTGATAATGGTGATAAATCGGCTACATGCACTAACTTTGGCGAGGTCGTGTCCACCGCCTTGTTAAGAATGTGAAAGAATGCAATTTTTAATACCGGCACGATTTTTAAATATTTTAAGTGTTTTTGAATCATTATTTATTGAATTTACCGCAATGAAAAATAACCTTGAATACAAGACACAAGATTTACACGAAACACGAATTCATATTTGAAGCAATATCGAAGTTTCTCGCCTTACTTATACTCATACTTGCTGCATGATTTAGAGACATGACTGCTTACTAATTCATTTAGGTATGTAACCACGCTATTTAGAATTGTTTTATAACGAATGTTTTGAAAAAATTGTTGAAAGATTGGTCGTGTACACGTACATATAGATTCTAACTTTCAATGCAAGTATGATTGTTAACTGATTGCCTGCAATTTTTTCTCATTTGGTTTTAACCTTGAATTATTGCCTCATTTTAATCTTGTTAAGCATGTATTATTTTATGAAATTTATTAATGAATTAGTTCTCTGAGTGGGATGGGTAAGGGAAATGATATAAATATATATATTTATAAGTTATTGAGGCCGAGTAAGGAGACAGTCCATAATTTATTAAATGGAGGAACCTGTTTAAAGTGGCTCGTTGCCTTCCTTCATCATGATACCACAAATAGAAAAACTTATTATATACGTACTGATGAAATACCACGGTTTTTAACTTTGCTAAAAAATCTCTGCTTCCAGATACTATTTTAGTCGATATTGGTGTCGAAATGTTTACAAGCTTGATCAGGCGTGCGGCCGGTTCTTTTTAAAAAAAGTTGTGTTTTATGTACGAATTTCATCAGTATTTATAAAATAAACAGAACATTGTATGGCCGCTTGGGGAAACAATTTTATCTTCTCGTGTTGAAAGTATCTCTCACTCTCGACGATAAAATTCGTTTCCCCGCGCGGCCTTGTAAGAAGAGATAAAAATAATTTGCCATGTGGCTGTAAAGATAATATTACGTTTGTATAAAATAAGGCAATCTAGTTTTATAGAATGAGAAATTTGAAAGAGCTGAAATATTTTTTTAGAAAGAAAACCGTTTGTTAGAAAAAAAGTGTTCAGTTTTTTTATCTGTGGTATCTGTTAAGGTTTCAACGAGTTCGAAAGGAAATATACCTTGAAAAGTCTCAGGACAGCATAGGAAAGCTGGAACTGAAAATGTTTTTGTGCTTTTCTGCTCAGAGATTTAACAATGCCTAGTGCGTCGAGTGCAATTTTACCTCACAAATTTTAAAGCTCACCTCAATTTTTAGAGATATTTAATTGAACACTCGAATATATTTTAGCAAAGGTTTTTCCTGCATTGTAGATGAAATGAGTATATATATTTTTTGAAGTGTAAAGATTTTTAAAACGTATACCATGGAAATTCTTTTGCATTTCACGTTGTTAATAAAACACGCTGAAAAGAAGTTGTGTTTTTCATCCTTTTTTGTGTATGGGGGCGTGTCGTTCTCGTAGCAAAATAGAAGTTACATCTGTAGTTCGTCAAAGGGTTTCGGGGGCGGAAGCGGAATCTTGAATCATGAACCACGGCTAAAAAAAGTGAAGGAATCATGAATCACATCATCTCGCAGGCTGTGAATCATGGACGATGGACAAAAAATAAATGAATCATGAATCGAGGAATTTTTTAAAGATGGAACATGAATCATGATTCATTGGTCGAAAAACATCTAGGATCTACAAATTATCGTACTGAAAAGATTCCGCTTCCACCCGTTCACACGGTCAATAAACTGAAAGTATTGGAGTTCAAGGCCTAGAAAAGTCGTGGAAATGAGGGAAAATTGCCAACGTTATGGAAAAGTTATTGGTTGTGACTTTGTTTGAGAAAACGTATACTCTTAAAATTAACAACACGATGATCATGAATTCGTATTGAACTAACATTTTTTTTGCGTTCTTTCTCTAAAATCAAGCACGTTATATACTGTTTGTCAGTGTCCAGAAGATGTAATTGGCTTTTCAGTTTGTTTAAGTGGATTCAGTGATAGAAATCTCATTTGGTCATGGAAAAGTCTTGGAAAAGTCATGCATGGAATTCATTCCTAGTGAGAACTTTCTTTACTTCCTTTTTTATTTTCTAACTTTATTTTTTTCCTTAGTTTTTGAGAAAATTTCAAATTGATTTCATAACAGTTACGAAATTAATTTGAAATTTTCTCAAAAGCTAGGAGAAGAAATAAAGTTAATAAAAAATCAAAACGAAATTATTTTACCAAAAATATTACAACAAAAACAGAAAAGAACGGAAAAAGAAAAAAATACCGAAAAAAAAATCCGAAAAATAAAGTAAAAAAAAGGTTTGAAAATCAACATAGAAAAGTCTAGCACTTCAAAGGTGAAAGTAAAATGCCAAATGGGAGAGTAGCAAGGACGAATGACATCATCACGAGGCTCCAAAGCTGAAAGCCTGGGCTGCCTGTGATCAAAAACTAAAAACAATCCAAAATGAGTCGAGCTCATATGTTGTACGACAACAAGCCGCTCGAGTCTGTACCAGTGACGGTAAAGAGATGGGAAACAACGTGGACACCAAATAAAGTTTTTCGTTTTGATGAGTAAGTTTTAGTTGCGGTTGCTTCAGCTTCTTAGCAGTTTTGTTTCGTGTTTTGTAGTCGTCCCTAATATTGGCTTTCGCTCATTTTTGTTAAGCTTTAAGTTGATTAATATCATTCTTTCAAACACAGAAATATCCTCAGTTATTTAATGCTTTTGTCTTTGGCCCTCTAAATGTTTACTGTAGGGGAAATGGTTTGCTTTTAGAAGGAAGACTGCACGATCGATCGCGGTTCTCTATTACTGATCCGCTCTCGGAAACAAAGAAGGTACGGCGAAAGTTCTGTCACGACAAAAAAATTTACTTGCAATATAACGTTAGGAAGTTATAAATCCCGAACGCTATCAAGGAATGGTAGATACATGTAACTTACATGAATACGGAGTGCTGTTCGGGTTACTGATTCAGACAAATTACATGCATGGTAGTTTGAAATATTTTTCTGACATGCAATGGATTACTATATTGTTCTTGTCTTTGAAAACAGTTGCTGTTATGACTGTGAAAATGTTGTAAAATAAAGTAATGTCAGGTAAAACTACCATGCTTTAAGTCCTTGCAGTGTTTAGTGAGTGAAAAAGCAAAGCATAGATCCA